>QRFJ01002085.1:302755-348286 GCA_006176705.1 Cocos nucifera | reverse complement strand
TCCTCTAACTCGAATTCTCGGCGAAGTTAAGAGCCAGCCGCCAAAACCTGAAGGACTACGGCCTCCCTAAACGTGAGCGATCGAAGCAAGTAAAGCCCCTACCATCGCGACCACGGCTACGACACTGAGGAATACATTCAGCTCCAAGACAAGATTGAAGAGCTCATCAAAAAGGGACGACGGGATAAATTCCTCCGACGCCAGTCTGAAGCAGGAGAAGATCGGCTAAAGGCGCTGCCGTAACTAGAAAAGATAAGAAGGTCGACCGCCTCGCGGCGTCATCAACGCCACCCCGGGGAGGAGCTAGGAGCTAGCTACATCGGTGATTGTCGTCCCCCAGCGACAAAGTCAAGAGAAGCATATTCCAAATTAAGAAGGCCGGCATGAGATAGAGGAGGTCGTCTGGACGGGACTTACTGCCCGAGGGAACTCCGAGGAACAACACCCCGACAACCCTCGAACGAAAATGTGCTGCGATCAGCTTCTCCTCGGTAAAACTCTCCCCTCTCAATAAAATCATTTCTGGATGCGAAAACTATGCGATGATAGGGAAGAAGCAGTCAGTCGCGTTAGGAACAGGAGGAGAACCTCGTCCTAGCATGAGCAAAGTCGAAGGCCCCGTCCACGAAGGACGGGATGGGGGGAGAGGCGAGGACGACGGTCCTCATGTGCCCCCACAGCCGGCTAGGAACAGGAGGAGAATCTCGTCCTAGCGCGAGCAAAGTCGAAGGCCCCATCCACAAAGGACGGGATGGGGGAGAACGAGACGACGGTCCTCATGTGCCCCCCACAGCCGGCTAGGACAGAAGGAAACCTCGTCCTAGCGTGAGCAAAGTCGAAGGCCCCGTCCACAAGGACGGGATGGGAAGGCAGGACACGGTCCCCATGTGCCCCCACAGCCCGTTGGGAACAGGAGGAGAACCTCGTCCTAACGTGACAAAGTCGAAGGCCCCTCCACAAAGGATGAGATGGGGGAGAGGCAAGGACGACGGTCCCCATGTGCCCCCACAGCCCGTTGGGAACAGGAGGAGACCTCATCCTAACGCGAGCAAGGTCGAAGCCTCTTTCCTAAAACGAGATGGGGAAGAGGCGAGGACGACGGTCCCATGCGCCCCACAGCCATTAGGAACAGAAGGGGAACCCGTCTGACGAGAGCAAGACTCGAGATCGAGCCTTAAAGACTACGGCAAGCCTCGGCTGCAGGAGATAAGATCTCCCCCGAAAGCTCGCTGTAGGAGATAAAATCTCTCCGAGCGCGCGGTCTCACTCGACTGCGGAATAAGATCTACCTCGAGTGAAGCTCGGCCGCAGGAGATAAGATCTGCCTTCAACCTCAGCGGCAGAGATAAGATCTCCCCCGAGGGAAGAGCTGAGATAATCTTCTGCGCGCGTCTCACCTCGGCTGCAGGAGATAGATCCCCGATGAAGCTCGGCCCAGGAGATAAGATCTCCCCGACGCGACTTCAACCTCGGCTAGAGATAAGATCTCCGGAGCAACCGAATCAACCTCGGCTAGAGATAAGATCTCTCCCGAGCGAACCAAATAATCTCGGTTAGGAACAGGGGGAGAACCTCGTCTAACACGAGCACCAACCTCGGCTAGAGATAAGATCTCCTCGAGCGACCGGAACACCTCGGTTAGGAACAGGAGGAGAACCTCATCCTAACACGAGCACCAACCTCGGCTAGAGTAAGATCTCTCCCGAGCGACCGTGAACAACCTCGGTTAGGAAAGGAGGAGAACCTCGTCCTAACACGAGCACAACCTCGCTAGAGATAAGATCTCTCCCGAGCGACCGAATCAACCTCGGCTAGAGATAAGATCTCTTCCTGAGCGACCGTGAACAACCTCGGTTAGGAAACAAGAGGAGAACTCGTCCTAACACGAGCACCAACCTCGGCTAGAGATAACATCTCTCCCGAGCAACGCGAATAGCCTCGGTTGGAAACAGGAGGAGAACTCGTGCTAACGCGAGCAACAACCTCGGCTAGAGATAAGATCTCTCCCGAGCGACCCGAGCCTCGGTTGGAACAGGAGGAGAACCTCGTCCTAACGCGAGCACAACCTCGGTAGAGACGAGATCTTCCTCCGAAGAAGCTCGAGCAAGAGATAAGATCTCCCCGAGCGCGCACTTCAACCTCGGCTGCAAGAGAGGAGGTCTCCTCGGAGTCAACTTCAGCTGATGAAGACAATGTCGCCCCGAGGAGCTCAAATCCGACCTCGACCAGTAGGAGGCGAGATTACTTCGGCTTCAACATCAGCTTCATCGACTTTAGCTGGAAACGAGTTCATTTCAACTCCAACATCGACTGGAATGAGGTCTCCCCCAAGCCTCAGCCTTCAACTTCAGCTCAATATTGGCTGGAGATGAGACCTCCCCGAGCTTCAGCTGCAACAAATGCGGAGCCTGGAAGAAGACTTCGCGTCGCCTATTTTGGTACTCCTTCCTCAATTTTTTGAACTCGGGAGTGGGGGGCTACTGTTGGGGAAAATCCCGCCTTGCCGAAGTCGGTCCGACGCTCAGCCCAATGTAACCAGTTAGCCGCGGAAGAGCTTCGGCAGACGGGCTTCGCCGAACTCCCGCGGCGAGCTTCTTCCAGCAGGCCGAACTGGTCAGCTCCCGAGCTTCTCCCGGGACTCCCAGCGTCGAGACCGAACATCCTGGGCGGCCGAACTCCTTCGGACTCCCCACGGCCGAACTCCTTCAGACTCCCCACCGAACTCCTTCAGATCGACTCCAAGCGGCCAAAGCTTCAATGAAGTCCTCTCAGCGGCCGAACTCCTCAGCGGACGGGCTTTAGCGGAATCCCCAAGCGGTCGTCACTCAGGAGCGCCGAACTCCTCAGCAGTCGTTACTCGGCCGAACTCCTCAGCGGTCGCCCTCATCGAACTTCGGCCGACCAAGCACCTACCGAACTCTCAAGTGTCCCAGCCTTAGCCGAAGTCCAACAGCCGGCCAACCCCAAACGGCCGAGCTTCGGATTCTCAGCAGCCGAACTCTTCAGCGGACGAGCCTTAGCTGCATATCTCCAGTCAGACGCCTATGGGTGCCGAACTCCCTCCTATCTTCCTCTTCAGGAGCCCGAACTCCTCCAAAATGGGCACACGACGAAGGCTTCAACCCTTCATTTGGCAAGCTCTGCAACCATCACCATCAGGCGGCGATGGCTGTCACCCTCAATCCGCCGACCCACTGTCAGGCGGCGATGGCTGTCACCCTCAATCCGCCGCACACGGCACCATCCCGTGAGACTGACTCCGCCGAACTTCGAGCGGCCCGCCAGCACGTGGCTGCAGTTGTCACCATCAAGCTCCACTATATAAAGGACCCTCCCGACACACTAAGGCTAAGCTCTCTGATCTCTAAGCTCTTCTCCTCTTCTCTAAGCTCCGGAACTCATTCCGAGCACTCCATTACTGTTGGCCAGAGCTGACTTGAGCGTCGGAGGGTCCTGCCGGAGCCACCCCCCACCGGCTCCGAACGGGACTTTGTTTTGCAGGTCCCCGGCGGCGACCTCGGCGGCCTCGACTCCAGCGACCTCCGACGACGACCAATTTCTGCACCAACAAATATTATCATCAATATTAATAATTAATTCATGATAGAAATATATCATCACTAAAATTCATGATATTTATGACCATAATTTTTCGTTGTGGACACATTAGAAACCATTGTCAAAAGTTTTCCACCAAAAAGTCTGAATGAGAGTATTTAATATTAGAAATTTAGTGATAAAAATTAATAAAAAAATATATTTTCATTATCAAAAATATTATTTAAATAATATTTTATGATAAAACTTTTTTTTGTTTCTTTATGGTAGTTATTAGTAATAAATTATGATTTATAACAAATTATTTTATCGCTCATTGACCATTTTCTTGCATATATATAATTGTCACTAAAAATTTGAATAAAATATTGAGATTAAAATTTTAAGAGTGCTTACATATGCTATTAAAAAGAATTTTTTATTGGATTGAAACTTAAAGGTGCTGCTAAAAAAAAGTTTTTTATCAGAGGTTTTTGAAAATGCTAGCATTAATTGCCTACACCATCCTAAAATGATAAATAAGAAAATATTAAAAAATTATTGCAAAGAATATTTATGCATATTGTCACTTTTAGTGGCACTTAAAATCATTACTGATAATTCTTTTTGTTGTACTAAGTTCAACCCTTTATCCCTAGATATGCTTTGTGAGATGGATCGCCAGGGTTGACCATTCAATGTGGAAGTCCAATCTCAATGAAAAAGGAATTAATTCATACCGTCACTATTTGCCTCTCAGCCTTTACACGGTGAATAACCTTATTCATAATTGGGAACATATTTTTGAGTTATTTTCAATCTCTCTCTCTCTCTCTCTCTCTCACACACACACACACACACACACATATATATATATATATATATATATATATATATATATATATATATATATATATATATATATATAATATCCTATCCAATTAGGTAAATATTTTGAAGTATGCATGAATTTTTTCTAGCTCCATGGCCGATTTATATATGATGCATACACCCCATGCTCCCTTGAAGATCATGGTCTTGCATGAGCTACACATAACTGGCCACCTTAGGTGAAAATTTCGAAGGATCAAAAAGTTATGTTGTGCCCTTAGGTTGGGCCAACAAATGGGCCGAACCAGAATCATCATAGTTCGCACTAAGGCACCACCAGTAGAGCCTGTTTAGTCAAATTTTTGAGAAAAAAGAAGCTCCTTAATTTTTAATTTTTTTTAAAAAAAATAAGATATTTGATGAAATTTATTTTAAAAAATAATTTACTTCTGAATGGTAACAGAAGCAATTTTTTTACCGTATGGGAGAAGCAGAAAATTAATTTTTTTTTAAAAAATAAAAAATTAATTTTTTCAAGATATAAATATACTTACTCAAAATTATTATTTATTATAACTATTTCTATTTATTTTTATTTAATCTTTCTATTATTCTCATACTACTTATACTACTTGACTGTCTCAATATTTTTTTATATTTTAATTAAATAAAAATAAAAAAATAATTAAAATTAATTATAATAAATATTTAAAATTATTTATTTATTTAAATAATATTAATTTTAAAGTAAATCCATACGTTCTTTTTTTTGTAATTTAATAGTTAAAAATATTTTTTTTAAAAGATTTATCAAATATAAATTATTTTTTAAATATTAATAAAAATATAGATGATTTTGCTAAATACAAATTATTTCTAAATTTTATTTTTAAAAAAATATTTTAAAATAAATTAATTTTCGTAGCTCGGTCAAACAAGCTTTTATAGTCTAAGAAAAGTTCGTACACAGCGAGTCTGAGCCACACACACCCTCGCCCCCATTTGAAATTATTTTGTAAAATCAGTGCGAGCATCCGTGAATCCTATCTGTGGGTTGGGCTCTTCAAAGTATCGGACACTTCCTCCCTCACGTGGCCCAAGTGCAGCTCCATCTAAAACGTTAATACAGGACAATGTGACCTTTGCCTCTTTTCCAATGTAGTATTTGCATGGAGCCTCATTTCGAGGATGCCTCAGGCGTACGGTCCGTGATGGCTTCAACAGGAACGCGTGGTCCTCAAAGTTCACGAGTCATCTCTCAGCAGTACCTCTCTCTCTCTCTCTCTCTCATTATTAATTACACGTATTTTTCTCAAAGACCTACCCTCCGGCATTACCATATGGATCTGTTGCTACAGTGCTCGTCGTCAAAATTGTCTCCCTTAAAACCATAGGAGAGAGGGAGAGAGAGAGACTCGTCTACTTTGATGTTATCGCCAGTAACTTTGATCTCTCTCTCTCTCTCTCTCTCTCTCTCTCTTCTTTACCCAGTGCTCCTAGGTTTCGCATCACGGGGCAAGGGTGCTGTGACCGAAGCAGAGGAGTACCTTTTCTTAGCGTTTGCGGGGGCTCCCTCGTTTGGGCGGAAGGGGACAGCCACTCTCCCCCCATAAAAGAACACACGCGGTGGGCGTGACCTTTAAGAAGGCAGCACTTGCTTTTAAGGGTCGGCTCGGTGGACTCCCCACGCATAAACCGGGCATGTGGGTGATGCCTTCTAATGAAAGGGACGTCAGAACTTTGAATCAGGGCATCGGTCCAATCCATCCACTGCAAGTCTCATCATCACGGGTCAGAAGCAAGGGAGAGGAGAATCCCCTTCCAAAAGCTAAGTAACAAAGCTGGGGAGGGAGAAAAAGGGGCACCGGATTCCATGTATACATCAGTGAATGAAGCTCTTTAATTTATTAGGTAACCCTACTGCCATTTAGCCCTCTCATCAACCCGTCAACATAGACTTTGTGGATAGACCCTTTGAATCTTATCCCGTCTGGCACTTCGGCTTGGATGGCCTTTCATCACAGCTCTACAAGCTCCTATTCCACCAATAGGCATTCTAAATAATGCCAATGCTAGCGTAAGATACGACTTGCGTTCATTGAGAACAATTGTATGCATCTCTTCTTGTGAATGTGCTTGTGTTCTCATTTCTTTTCAAACCGGCAATTTAAGATTGGATATTAATATATCAATATTTTGCAATAGATATGAACATGAATGTGAATATTAAATAAATATCAACGTTAGTATTTATATTTGTTCGAAATGAATAAAGATTAGATATTATATTATTTTTATATTTATTCTGGATGTATATGCATACAAATCGGATATTGCTCGGATATACATTAGATTTTGACTGGAGTTTAATAATAAAAATAACATAAATGACATAGTTGTAAAGGATGTGTATAGAGTCCAATTTGATATGCAATTAACTAATAAGGATCTAAATCGTAATCACTAAACTCCCATAGAGACCAATTTGGCCAAGGATCTTGATCATTGAGTCCAATGGATATCAAGCACCTAAAGTATATAGAATGACCTCAAAACTGAAAATCGAGATGCTAAAACTTCAACCATAGGTTTGCCCAAATTATGCTATAAGGATAGGATGAATGAATTAAAAGGAGATTAGATTATTATAGAACACCTAACAAGTTGAGTCGAGAGTATATCGACCATTATAGATCTATTGATCGTTAGAAATAAATCAAGAGAATAGACCAAGCGAGTAGGGCCTATCATGCCAATCTTGAAGCATATCGGGTATGATGATCTATGGAGATTAAACCATACTATAAAAAAAGGAGCCTTTAGTGATGGCAACAATGCCATCGATAATAATACTTTTTAGCGACAACTAATGATGATAAAAAAACGAAGCCATCGCAAAAAAAAAAAAAAAAAAAAAAAAACATAGCCTTTTTGATAATTTTATTTTTTTAATTTGACTGACAGTCTTATTAGCCATGGTATGTTGTCATCACTAATAGTATTAATGATGGAGATATGTCGTTAAAGCCATCACTAATAATTCTTTTATTTTCTGCGATCAATTTCCCTCCATGCTCCTGAGTTTTTGCCAAAAGTCCTTTTTTTCCTCTCCTCGGTGGTCTTCCATTCACTCCCTCCCCCCCCCGCCACCAGTGCTCGTGCCTGCACCCTCATGCTCGTGCCGTCCCCATCCCTTTTTCACACGATCACACCACCCCTTCCCCCTCTTCTCGATAGTCTTCCCTCCCCTCCCCTCCCCTCCTAGCACTCATGCCTATAACCCCCATAACCCATGCTCGTGCCACCCCCCTCTCCCTCTCCGCGATTGCACCCTCCTTCCCCCCCTCCCTGGTGGTCTTCCCTCTCCTTTATGTCTGGTGCTCGTACCCGCAACCATCCACCTTGTGCTCATTCCAGCCCTCCTCCCCTTTCCCACGATCGTGCCCCCCCACTGCCTTGCCCTTCATCGTCCCTGCGCCATCGGAATTCCTATGCTATCGGAGTCCATGCCGGACCAACCTCTCCCCTCTCCCATTCCCCAATGGGATCCACCATCTCCACATCAGTCATCATCCCCACACCGAATCACCATCCCCATCCCTGCACCGTTGTTCTTATGCCTGCAGATTTATTGTGTTGGTGAGTATTAGCAACGACGCCAGCAATGATGGTGGCAATGTCACTAAAATTTTTTTTATTTTAATATATTAATTAATTTTAATTAAATAATTAAATAATTAATTAGATATTAATTTAATTAATTAATTAGATATTTTATTTAACTATAATAAAAATTTTGGATGACTGATTTTTAATTAATGATCCTTATTAGAATTAGGAGTGCAAATGAATCGGATTGGACCGAATCATGAGTGACCCCAATCTGATCCTATTTTTTGATCGGATCTAAATATTAGACCCAGATCTAATCCAATAAAAGATTGGATCGGATCAAGTAGGGATGGCAAAAATCGATCCGACCCATCAATCCAACCCGCATTCAACCTGTCTTAAATATGTTTGGTTTTGGATTAGTTTTACTCACTCGAGGTTAGAATTTTTGAATTCTTTTTCTTGGAGTTTGATGAAAATTAAAAATTTGAAAGCTTGAAGCAGATTGGTCATCAGTGCTTTCTTGGGATTTATGTAGGGAGGCTATGATAATTTTGAGATATCTTTTTGCTGATTCAACTATTTCTAATAGCAATAATCTTGGATGGCTTTCTTCTACAGGCAACCAATTATTGTCATTTCGATTTAGTTGCAGATGAAATACTAAATTCGAGCCTCCTCTTCCTCTTCCTTTCTACGATATTCTAATTATTTTTAATTTTTTGGTTAATATAAACTTTCATTATATGATATAGATGGATAAATGGGTCGGGTCGAATAACCTATTTATTAAGCAAGTTGGATTCAGATTTGAAAATCTGACCTATTTAATAAATAGATCAAATTCAGATTTAATTTTTTTAACGTAATCCATATCTGATCCGATCCATTTATAATCTGACTCGATCTAATTGCCATCCCAAGGGTCGAGTCAAGTTGGGTCGGATCCATGATCAAATTTTTTGACCCAATAGGTTATTCGGATCAAATCAGGTCCATACATAATCCAACTCTGATCCATGAAATATGGGTTTGGTTCGGATCCGATCCATAATGTATCAAACAAGCATAATTGTCGCATATCCAAGATCTTATATCTTGCATCCAGAACACCACCATCGACCGCTCTCATTCTTCTGATCTCAGCCTTAAGGGATTTATCTTGTAAACTCAAAATCACCGCGACCTTCTAGTATCATTTTATTTCTTATATTATCTTGAATCATTTTAAATACTTATCTTGCATCATTTTAAATCTTATAATATCATTCATAATTATAAATTTATTTATTTTTATTTCTAAAAATTATAGATCAAATCTTTCAGAGATTGGAGTTGTCATAGTCGAGGAGAGAGCTCTCATGCTGCTAACTCGCATAGTTCTGCACCACACATACCATACAGTAAACTTTAATACTTTATATATTCTTTTTATGTTATTTTGTTCTTTATTATCTAATATAATATTTTTTATGATGTCTTGATACTATCAAGTTCGGATGATGTGGGGTCACCAGTGACCCCATAGTCATACAGAGCACTATCTGGCTCTTAGAGTCAGTGGTGTGGTAGAGGACCTACTCAACTCATGGCATCTCTGACTCGGTAGGAGGATGAGAGCTCATCCACATTCAAAGCCACTTGCAAGTACTATATCTTCATTAAATATGTTTAAAATTTAGCCATTTTAGATTCTAACATTTGTTCAAAACTAATTTTGCAATACATTTAGAGAGCCTGGCATGCCTCGTGTGGTTACCGAATCATCTGATGATTGATGCTAGGGCCGATGAACGAGTTATTCAGTTGGCCGTTGGAGGCTCATGATGCAACTTGGGAGATATTCATGGTAAGTTAAAGATCTTTAATTTTTAAATTCATGGTAGATTTATAGGTAGATTTATATTCTATTTATTAATATACACTTGCTTGTACTTGCAGGAGTATTATTGATTCGAGACTCCTCAGAATGAGGAGGCTGGCCGTCAGACCTTCGAGGAGGTGACCACGTATAGGCTCTGGGATAGATTGTACAGCCTTGGATAATCTGCTGTAAAGCACTTCAATTCCAAGTCATCATCAGACTAAAAGACTTATATAGATCATTGGATGCGGATGGACATATGGGAGGCTTTCTATGATCAATGGAGCATTGAGGAGTACTCTAGTAGGTGGTAGAGGATATGGCAGAATCAGACTACCCAATGACATCTGATTAAGCACACAGGCAGCTCTATTGGCGCACATATTGTGGCTGATAGATTGATAAAAATTCTACACTTAAATTAATTTTATATTGAATTAATCATACATATATTTTAATTTATTTAATTTTATTATTTATTTATTATAGATATGGTAGCTGAATCGTGCACTAGGATAACTGCAAATATGGGAGGCCACACATCAGTCTAGGAGACTGATGATTACTTAGATTCTAGATCTCGATAGATCACGGTAACAACTTAAAATATTATTTATTAAGTTTTTATATATATTGATATGTATAGATTAATGAATTTTAAAACTGTATAGATGGATTATGCGAAGTATCTTGTATCATAGCATGGTGAGGACCCATCCTGTCAGCCCCTCTTTAATCTTGAGTGATGGCTCAGGGCCATCGAACAGATGAGTAGGATCCGAATCTAGGATTCAGCCATAACTTTGATCCTTTAGTAACTCGATATTCTTCTACGTCCTCCTTTCAAATCTCGACGATCCAGACGTGGGGTGATGCATATGTAGAGGAGGTCATATAGAGACTTTGGATCTTGCAATCTTAGAGCATCCAAGATGTTATCCATGATACAGCCATTAAAATTCTCCATGACCTGCATTTGCACAATCAACTGGGCTCATTATCATAGTCATTATAGCATGTAACTCTAATAATAATTTTTTTACTTATTTTAAATTTTTATATTTAAAAGCTTTACATATTTAGGCTTGAGTCCAAAAAAGAGGTCTAGAAGGTAACAATTTAATCAAACCATCCAACCGATAAACCGAGATATCTATAGCTCCGTATCATCAAATGGAACATGTAAAAATAATATATTCGAGAATCAGAGTAGTATATCGAAATATACATCTCTATATCAATATATATGTTTTCATATTGAAACTTATTATTAATATTTTATTTTTCTTCATTACAGGATACTGGGATATTTGGTTCTCATCCATCAGCTACTGAAGAGGACGTACATGAGTAGGAGGAGGATAAGAAGGATAATGACGAGAATCTCATATGATTTTTTTTTAATGTATTTAATTTTGATACTTATAAAGTAGTATAAATTTATAAATTTATATTTTTAATATAATATAATAAATTTTATATTTATGATTGTAGTAAATAATTATTATTTTATTTATAATAGATTTTAAAAAATATAATTGCTTATTATTATGATTAAAACAAGTTTCAAAAAATTTAATTATAATTTTTTTAAAAAATAAAATACTATTAATGACAACATTAGTGATGATACTATACGTCGGTAAAGACTATTATCGACGACATTACCGTCGCCAATAATTTTAATTATAAAAAATTAAAATAAAAATATATTAGAAATGATATTATTGTCGCTAATGCCATCGCTAATTATGCTATTAGCATTAGATTTCTTGCTAATAATGGTAATTAATGATGACCTTATTTTTGATGAGTTTTTAGCAATGAGATTTCATTGCTAATAGTATTAGCGATGAAAATTTACTTATTAACGATGGTACTAAGCCATCGCTAATAACCTATTTTCAAGCTTGTGCAATGGCCATAGTAAAGGGATTTTGATATGACACAAAAATATAGACAATAAACAGAATATGGAAACTGGGAAGCAGTTGACTTTAGCTACTGTAGAGATGATTATGAGCTAGGTTTAGGCACAAAAAAAATCAAAATTTAAATAGATCCAGTCTAAAGCCTAACTAAAATGAATATAATTTAGGCTTGAAACCTTACCCCTAATCAGCTCTAAGATACTAAAACCATTGAAAGGAAGCAGGGGTTAGGTGTGGATAGTTTTCAACAACAAAACCAAATGGTTGCCTGCCAGATGGTGTAAATATTAGAATATAATCTTATAATGCAAATCAAATACTTATTAGTTATCTTTCTTTACCTTTATCTTTATTTACTTTGCTTTATCTTAATTTTCTCTTAATATATAGTTTATAGTTTAAATTTATAGCCTCAGCTACCTCTTTCTCCGAGAAGATGGCACCTTGGTAGTGATAGTTTTAGAAGCTCAAAGCATGGGACCCATGGCTACCCTTACCTCTTTCACCAATGTAGACATCAATGGCAGGGGCGAAGCTATGTTTTAACTTGGGGGTTCAATTTTGATACAATATTCTTAGAGATATATAAATATTATCTAAAAAATTATATATATCTATAAAATTTTGGACCCACATCATTTTTTCCCTCTATCCTCCACATCCCAGATTTATTTTGACTTAATATAATATTATTAAGTCTTTTTATTTATTTATTATTTTAATTTATATATTGAACCTTCAAGATGAAAATTCTGGCTACGCCGCTGATCAATTGCATATCAATGCAATCACATGATCCAATTATAGAAAATTATGGATAGTTCCATGCATTCAATTTTTAAAATTTTTAGTAAAATAGATTAGATTAAACAATTTAGTCTAGTTTACGTACAAGAGATTAAATCTAAACTATCATTTTCAGGATCTATAACATTATTTAAGATGCAATTATAATCTAAAAATAAAAATCTTGCATCGATCGTATCAATACCTTAGATCAGATCTAACCATTAGAACTGATCTTATCTGATTTAATGAGTTCAGAACTTATTATCTTTGTACGGATTGTTGAACACCATAATTGATCATAAGGATTTGAGGCTCTTGCTGGCTGCTTGCAGCTGCATAGGATGTCCGGCTCCTACAGATCGTCTACTCGAAGCTCTGATATGATCTATCTTTCCAGGAATACTAGCTTGCATGAAAGGCTACCGAATGGCTGATTTGCCTTCTTTTTTGGATCTTCCAAACTCTCCCATATCTGAAGAAGAACCTATAAGAGGATTTGATGGTGGAAGAAGAGGGAGGAGAACTATCTTCTCTCTTGGATTTTTCCTCACATGAAATCTTAGATCAAATCTAGGTTTCTCTTACTCAAGAGGAACTAGATTTTCTCTAAACACTCATGCTTCAGAAGACACCACCCTTTCTCACGTCCCACCTTCTAATTCTTATGGTAGAAACTAGAAACCTCTGACTTTTTGTTGCATAAAACATCAGGGTTTTTAAGATGGGTAGCCAAGAAGAGTTTGGATGAGATAAGGAGATTTAGTTAGGATCAAATTCAAACTAAATCTCATCCATATCTTAACTTGATTTTGAATCAAATTCATAATCAATTCTATTCTCATCCATGAGCCTTAGAGATTGGGCGACAATCACTTTTGGGCATTAGAATTCTTCACACAAAAACCCTTTTTTTTAGCATGGAGAATGAGATGGCTTGGGAAAAGTAATGGCGCATGGGAGTAGTCCAAACCTTTTGGAATCTTAATTTGTTCCAACCAAATCTCGTTTAGTTAGATCCAAATAAATAAAAGGAAACCTAATCTAATTAGGTACAAATCATCTTAATCAAATCCTAATCAAATCAAAAATTAATTGAACCCAAGCCCTAATCAAATCAAGTACTAATCTTTCTTAATGATTAAATTATCTCATAACCTAATTGGATCAAACCAAATTGAATCCAATTTAATTAGACTTGATCCAAACCTTATCACTTAATCAAATTAAGCTAATTAGTAATCTAATTGCTAATTAATCCTTCTATAATTTATTAATCCTTAGCAAATTAATTCATTACAATATTTGCACAAAATTAATCATCAATCGAATTGATAATTAAATTCTTAAATGATTCTCAATCATTAATCAACCATATGATCAGTCAGAAACTTCTTTTAAGTGTGATCCCATAAGTTCTAATTTAAGTTGGTTGTATAAGAATAATTTTCTATACCAATCAAAGTGACCATCTAGCAATGATATTCGACGTCCGAATAGGCTAAATATATACAAAGCAACATTCAAGAATCTAACAGAATATGGTTGCTGTATAATTCATCCCGTTGATCCTGAATGCGAAGAGGATTATGTAGGATTTAACTATCAACTTTGAATAAGTTATCCATATTATATTTCAAATTTCAAATATATCACATGGATTATCCCGATCGAGATTTTGCTAAACTAAAATACAATGATGCATTATCTCCAAGCTTTTGAAGCGGTCAATCCTATCTTAACTCATGTACTGACTTAATAAGTATTTGACTATACTCAAAAATCTTCTATCACTAAATTAGAAATTTAGGTAGTTTGGCATCAAAGTACATTGAGTTATTTGCAAGTCATCATGTTAATCTTAGATCTGAGAGATACTTATATTCATAGCCCTTAGAAACTCTTAACAGTAGAGTGCTCTGAAATGATTACGTTCAGTGCAAATCTACTTCTATAGCTCATTTGCATGTCATATCAGTGTTTCCATACTTTTTAGTTAAGAAAATAACTAATTCATATGGTACACAATGACGTATATTCGATATAACTATTGTCTTAGTTATAGCATATCATTTGATTGTGAATATTTTTAAGAATTAAATAATAAATTTTTTTTATCAATTTAAAATAATTCTAAGAATTTTATCACGATGGAGAAGTTTATTAGATGTACACAATGTAATGAAAAAGTTAAATTAATTTTTATTTAATTATCTATATCTTAAATAATTGGTTTTAGAATATAATTTCCAAACATCAGATTTCGTACCTTTTTTCTCACCATGTTCTAGTGGAAAATAAAGACCAAAATGTCTTTTCTAACACATCTGTTAGGATTACAGAAGTTGCTACTAACAAACCACCACGAAAGGGAAATGATGCCTAGTAGGAAGTCCACTTCACCATACTACCAAAGAACCTCATATTTCCAAAACTAGACTCAATGGACAAGATCTTTATGCTAAGTCAAGAATGAAGTTATTAGCAACCAGATCGATCGACTCTACTTCTCAAGATCTAGGCTCCAAAAGTTGTGTTCATCGGATGAAGATGATCCATCTGTCAGCCGGTCGATCCCTAGCAAGAAATAATCTCATAGTTTAATTTCTGCATGGATGAGAGCCAGTGGGATTTACTAGAAGCTATCACCAACCAAATGGACACTATATTAAGGTCATTTCTGGAGAAACATAAGGTATCCTTGGTCATTATGGTAAAGCAACTCAAGAGGCTTGTCTCTTTGATTTCAAGTCAATATCAAATGTCATAGTATAATGGTCCAATATATCCTACAGTGAACCTGGCCAATAATATTACCTCTATGGTGGACAAATTGGTCTATCAACCTTTTCAATGTGGTATATGAGAATGGCAAGGGTGAATGTTATCCTGGAGAGTTCTCAGAATCTAAAGACCGAAGGTGAAGCTACCCCACTAGCGAACATATGATCAAACAGTCAAACTGAACACTGATGCTTCAATCGATGTTGAAACGATACCTGAGCTCAGAATCGGCTTCGGCCCCTGATCTATGAATATCTATTAGAAGAAATCCTGTTGGTGGAATCATGCCATCACAGGTCCCTTCGATTGTGACACGCTGACAGCGGATGGGCTATATCAGACTGTGATACAGCTTAAGTAGGGGGAATGTACCGCTCCTCCATCTAGGTTAAGTCTTTGGTTTCATGTTGTGGTGAGTCGTGTGGTGATTGGCCGAAATAGTTCCATATTTTACCTAGCTAATTTTCCAAGCTCAAAGACAACAGATGGGCGTTGGATATAGGCTGGCCTTCGCCCACTTGCTTCCAACCTTTCGACGGGCCCAGGTCAAACAGTGGGATTGGGCCGACCTTTAAGCCTAAAATGTCCAGCATCGCTGATTGTGACCAACGTTTGCAAGCACGTCCAATCAACCCCAGCCAGCGCAGCCTTGTTTGCGTATTCCCACCGTTGCCTGCCAGGGCCAAAATATAATGGTTACATCTTGTCGGTACTCAGTCGGTTCCAAAAAGGAGCCCTACGTGCCGGTTGGCTGAACCTGAACCTAGCCGACTATACATTGCGCTGGGGCCAGTCCGAACAAAAGGGAATGCTTTAGAGATGAATGCCAAGATGGACCCGGCAAAGCTCTAAGGGGATGCGGATGTGCCGATAAACAAGACGTGGTGGAGCCCGTGGAATCATTACCACCTCATAATCTTTGGTCCATATGATAATCTATTATACACTAAATGCATGTTTGATTCGCGAAGGAAATGGAAATTAGAATCAGGATGAAAATGGATTGAAATAGAAATAGATACCGGAATAATCATATCTTCTGATATATCTAATCTATGATCGGAATCGAAGTTAGAATACCATACGAGAATAAGAATTTGATTTTGTATTATTTTATAATCTACTCTTCCTATTAGCCTAGCGACCTGCTCTCCGATTAAATTATAGCAATGATACGTCTTATGTGTCACTTTATCACGGTTTGGCGCTTCGGACGCTGAATCAATTATATTATATATCAAATTCCTTTCGCTCACGCATGGACCTGACCAAATAACAATAACACCAGACCAGTATTAAGAAATGAAGAGAGAGAGAGAGAGAGAGAGAGAGAACGTATACATATGGTTGGGTGTCGATTGCACAAAATTAACCTTGCTTCTCGTCGTGCAGCCACATCCCTCCATCGGGCATGCATTCAAGTCGACAGACGCAACACAAGCCTAAGGATTTCTAGTTTATTTGTAAGAAACGTCAATGATACTAGAAGACGTACATGATCACTGAGCTAGAACCCATTAGCCACAACTTTATAGATATTAACATCCGAAGGGATATACTATAATTGGGGGCCATACCAATATATATCATGTGGTTGGTATATGTCCATGTCATGTCCTCGAAGAATAATACGGACCAGCCATATCGGACATCCACCCATGTCACAGTGCAGGATATTTGTGTGGAAATGGCCGAGTCTTGGACAACCACCATGTTTTGGACCACAGGCTGGGTGGGGTTGAAGGTGGAGAAAGTGGGAGGAGACATTGAACTCCTCATTATCTAATGAGGACAAGGAGGGTCTATCAACGAATGGGGACAATAATTGCTTCAAGGGACATTTCAAACATTGATCTGAGGATGCCTTTGGGATTATTAATGACACAACAAGGAAGGTGCGGTGAAATGACGGGGAGATAATAACGCCATCAAAGACAGGTGTTAATTGATAATGTGATGCTTAAGAGCAGATTACGTTCAAAGATTGATCATGTAAAAGTCAGCATCTAGTGGTTGAGAATCTGCTAAAACCGCTCCACATTTCAACTACTGCTAGGTCTAAAATACAATAAAATTATGACCAACATCTCCAGTGACAGGGAATTTGATGCCGCGTACACAATTAAAAGCACACAGGAATCGACATCAAATAAAGATAAATCTATAAAAGTAATAAATTTCGCAGCAGGTCTTGCGGAAAAGAATCAAAAGAAACTTAGCAAGCCAGGAAAATCATGGGTCATACAAGAGCAGGAAGACCGTCTTGGTAAGCCATTCTTCCATTTGTCTTTGTCCACCTTGGCGATTTCTAATGTTTCAATGCATCATTTTGAGGCATTGTACAGGTCAAGCATAACACCACAAATAAAGTAATGGTATGGTTCATTTGGTAATCGATAAGTATTTTTTTGGATAAAGGAATGGAGGCCTACCAATACTTTAATTACCTAGTTCCAAATATTTGAGAATGCATCCTCCATTTTGAATCCAAAATATCCAGTTATTAAGCAGAGGGTGTAATTATTGAGGCGAGCTTCAATTTATATCGATAATAAATTGTGTAATGAAGAAGTATGATACTAAAATAAAGACGACATCTAGAAAGAAAAGAGTGAAGTGTGTGTGTATATATATTATATTATAATATAATAAATTATCTTGATTCTTTTGGAGGTTTGGGATAATTACATGATTTCGCCTAACGTTTCAAAAACACACACACACACATATATATATATATATATAATTTTTTAATTTATATAAAAATTTAAAATTAAAAAATAAAAAAAATATTAAAATATTTTAAAATATTTTAAAATTTAAATAGAATAGATAATGATGATATTAATAAGATCATTAATTTATTTAATAAAAAATATTAATATGAAATAATATGTCATGCATAAAGCGAAAATTAAATAGTAGAATATATATTTTTAAAATATTAGATGAAAATTTATGATTATTTTAAATTTTAAAAAAAATTATTATAATTTATTTTTTATAATATTATAAATTTATATTAAAATATATAATAATTAATATAGCAAAATTAATAATTACAAAACGTACATTAATCCAGCATCGTGCCCGGTTGGGTGTCACAAAATCCACTCTCGACGCCCTGCACGTCACGTCACAGTCGCCTCCAATGCCACCATCAAAAGCCCGTGTCCATTTTGAAGTTCCAAAGTCCAAGATGAAAGCCCACTTAGTTTGATGATGGCAGAAGCTTCTTTAATTATTATTATTATTATACATCAAGCGTGAAGGAATCTTCAAATCTCGTGTAGCGTGTTGACTCGGCCGACCGAGTCAATGGAAGGACCCTCCCCGCGATCTTGATCAGAAATCCCCTCCATGTACTTGATTAATTGGTTCATGGAAAGAAAAGAGTGGAACTTCCGCGACAAATCCTCGTGGCTCCCAGCGGACACGTAGGCGGGACCCACCAGATCAGCGTCCGTGAGGAGGACCGTGGCGGAGGGTTTTGCGTACCGCCTCCGGACGCTTTCATTCCGGGCCGACGACGTCACTGTCCGTATGTATGTAGGCCCCATTTAGGAAGGAGATGGGGACCTGTTCTTTCCTGTACAAATGGGTCCCACCACTTATTATTATATAAGTATTTAGTTGGATAGATCTCTTTCTCTCTCTATCTTTCGCATCACATCGGAACCCGACGTTTTCCCCTCTTTATCTTTTTGCTGATATCCGTCCCAGTCTTATTCCCAATCTCCGTATAATATATATTTCTCTTATAGTTGATATCAACGTCGGGGCATCTTTTTATCTACTGTGACCGGCAGATTTTACATGGGCCAAGGGAAGCGTGGGGCCCATGGCGATTTAAAATGATGGCTTTTGCGGTGCTGGACAAAGCTGGGATGGGAGAGGAAGGAAGCAGGGGAGGATGATGCGAACTGGTGATGGATGATGCTGGGGGAGAGTTGGAGGAAAAAAAAAATCTGGAGGGATTTTGCCTTGTTGGTTCCGGTTGCCTCAACGTGGACAGCTTTTTCTCGAGGGAAGTAAGAAGAGGAACGTGACCTGAGGCTAGAGGTCAGGGGGCATTGGCTTGAGGAGGATAGGCCAAGAATGGTGATGGGGCCAGCTATTATATTTTTTTAAAAAAAAAGAGAGGAATATATAAAGAAGTTGCACGTACTCTGCCTTTCGCTTCCACTATTCTATATGAGATTCTCTGTTAGTTTTACATTTATCCCCGTCAATTGGTGCTTTAACCAGCCTATCACCTCTCTCCATCCCCCTCCTTTCATTTTGCTTCTATATGATATTATCAAATATTTTTTAATACAATACCTATTGTTATTGTTGTTCATAATTTTTTAGCTTTTTTTCTTAAAAATATTAGAAGGGCCACCATCTCTCTGCAAGTGCATGCAGAATGATTCATAGAAAATATTAACAACATCCAAATGTGCAATGTCGATAGACACAAAAAATGATGTATTAATTGCATGCACCATCTTAATTCCACAAGTAGAGACTACAGATATGCTTGACTTCAAACCGGAGGTAAAATGATGAGTATTTGTGCATGTAGGTTAGAACTTGGAGAACAACCATGCTGCCATCAAGATCATATAATAAGTTTTTTCGGAAAGTTTTTTTGGAAAGTGGATAAGGATCCACTTTAATTTATTGACATCATGATTTTTATTTTTCAAAAATATCTTACAAAAAAATTATTTATTTTTTATAAATTAAAGTCATTTTTAATACAAAATCGTTTTGAAACTAATACAATCTTCCATCTTATTAAAACTATAATAGTATACTTGCTTATTTTTTATGATCGTCGATATGCTAATTCATAAGAGTTGTGACTGCTACGAGGCTGATTTTCATGATTAATTTATCTTGCCTGTGAGCTGATTCCAATAGGCTTGTTGATGCACATTTAGAAAAATTATATATTATTATTGGGGATAAATCATGCTCCTATCGAAAACCAATTTGGTACTTAGCCTAATGCAGCTGATAATCATGAAAAAGCTTCGATTGAAAATTTTCTCTCCAGCAGTCGAACTTTTTTTAATGGCCGAACTCATTCAGTGGTCGAACTTCTCTAGCTGGACTCCAAACTCAATCGAACTTTTTCAACGGTCGAACTCCTTTCGGATTCCTCCAGCAGTCGAACTTTTACAGAAGCCGAACTCCTTCCAAATTTTTTCAGCAGTCGGACTTCTACGGAATCCAAACTCCTTACGAATTTTTCTAGCAATCGGACTTCTATGGAAGCCAAATTCCTCCAGCAGTCGGACTTCTATGGGATCCGAGCTTCTTTCGAATTTCTCCAGCAGTCGAGCTTCTATGAAAGTCGAACTTCTTCCGAATTCCTCCTTCAGTCGGACTTCTATGGGAGCCGAACTCCTTCTAGATTTCTCCTTCAGTTAGGCTTCTATGAAAGCCAAACTCCTTCCAGACTGTTCCTTCAGACAAATTCCTACAGACAATCCCACTACTGAACGGTTATAATTATTATTTATTAGAATAATTATGATTATCATTTATCAGGATAATTATGATTATCATTTATCAGGATAATTATGATTGTCATTTATCAGGACGATTACGATTGGTATTTATTAGGATGGTTATGACGGTCATTTATGAAGATAGTTACAATAAGCTCCGTCTATAAAAAGAGACCCTTCAGATATGTTATCTCTAAGCTTTTCTTTTCTTTCCAAAATTCTGCCGAACTTCTCTCTGAGTACTCCATTTTTGTTGGTCAGAAAAGCTAACTTAACCGTCGGAGAGTCCTACTGGAGCCACCACCTCCAACTCCAGATAGAACTTTATTTTGTAGGTCACTGACGGCGACCTCGTCTTCCTCGACTCCCGCTCGATCCGACGTCAACAAAATCTGCACCAACAGAATTAGCGCTAGAAGGAGGACCTCTGTTTCTTAGGTTTTCTTGATCTTAAAGGAGTGTTCAGCAGCGATCTTTTTCTTTTTTTCTAGAGTTCTTCCTAGAAAAAATGCCTCCTAAGAAAGCTTTGATCCGACGATCAACGACCTCTGCAGCCAGATTTTGTCTAGATACAACCATTCTAACTCCGATAACACAAGCTCCACTTGCAGCCATGGTGGATGCGGAGCAGTTCAACCTGTTGGTCCAGCAGGTTCGTGGCCTCACAGATGCAATGCAGCCATACATCGGCAGGCGTCGGTACTAGTTCGATCGGAGCAAGCTTTTTTGGAGCCCCGTGATTTGATCTAAAAATGGCCGACCTTGGCTACCCGACCTTTGTCCTTTGAAAAGAAGAAGCAGAGAATGGAAGACCCATGCTCGGACCATGACTCGACCCAGGGGGAAGCTTCACATCCATTCCATTAGAAAATACTGAAGATCAACAATCATGAAAATCTCTTGGATCAAAGGCTCCTAAAAATGAGCTGACGAATCGAAGAGCTCCATTATACTCCCTTCTCATACGGTATTGATATTCAAACTCTCCTTTTTCTCAAGGATCATGCAGGAACTGATTCCACCGAACTTCAAGCTTCCATGGCTCGAGAGTTATGATAGAACCTCCAATCCGATCGATCACCTGGAGACCTTCCAGACAATGATGTTGCTCCACGGCGTGTCAAATGCTATTTTATGTCAGACTTTCCTATCCATCCTCAAGAAAGCTGCCAGGAACTGATACTCGACACTTAAGTTATATGCCATCTATTTCTTTGATCAGATGAGCCATCAGTTTGTGGCTCACTTCATCAACAGTCGACGTTCGCACTGAAGTTTGGATTTTCTGATGAACATCAAGCAGAAAGTGGAAGAATCCATCCGGACTTATGTTATCCGATTTAATGCCATTGCATTGGAGGTCCGAAACCTGGATCAATCAGTCACAATGGCCGCACTCAAGGATGGCCTCTAGAAGAATGATTTACTATTTTTTCTAGAGAAGAAGTACCCTAGAAACTTTGCCGATCTGTTAGCTTGGGCTAAAAGTTATGCCCGAGTTGAAGAGACCTTCAAGGCCAGGGACGATGAAGCCTTTGGTAAGCGGCGAATCGATGAGCTAAGCAGATCTACCGAGGAAGGAAAGTCGAGCGAAGCTAGGCCACGCTCCTGAACTTCCTCTGAGTGAAAGCAAGTCCGAACTTTTCCCTGGACTTGAAGGCAGGAAAGTTTGGATAGAATGGTACGGCGAGGTTCTTCCCAATGAAGATTTCACAACTACGCCCCCCTCAATGCTCCAAAAATCCAAGTGCTGATGAAAATCAAGGAGCAACTATCGAGATCGAAAAGGATGCACTCTCATCCCAGCAAGCGCAATCCTAACAAGTTCTGTCTTTATCATCGTGATTACGATCACGACACTGAGAAGTGTATCCAACTCTAAGATGAGATCGAGGAGCTCATTAGGTGAGGTAGATTAGATCGATTCCTGTAGTGACGACCTGAAGGACAAAAAGATCGACCGAGGGCGTTGCTGCAGCCTGAGCCACCAAGGAAGGAGGATCAACAAGGAGATTAGCCATCTCTCGGCATCATCAACATGATCTCGGGAAGACTTTGACAAGGAGAGACCAACTGATCCGAAGGATCAGTGAAGAGATGGAGGACTGAAGAACCTATAACCTTCACTGAGGCGGACGCTCAGAGGGTCCAATTTTCCCATAATGATGCAGTTGTGATCTCTTTAAATATTATCGATTATGATGTATGTCGCATTTTAGTAGATAATGAAAGTTCGATCGACGTATTATTTTATGATGCCTTCTCAAAAATGTTCTTACTCAATAACCACTTGGGGCCTATAAACTTTCCATTGATGGGCTTCACTGGCGATGCCATACCAGTTGAGGGTATAATAACTTTACCCGTAACTGCAGGACAACGTCCGAAACTGGCTAAGGCACATGTCGACTTTTTAGTCGTAAGGACTCCGTCCGTCTATAATGCTATTCTCGACCGATCTGGTCTAAATGCACTTCGAACAATGGTATCAACTTATTATTTGAAGATGAAATTTTCGACGAGTTATGGGATCGGAGAGATCAGGAGAGATCAAGCTCTGACAAGGCACTGCTACTCAATTATCCTACATAAAGAAGAACAGTTTGACCCTTATCCTATTCATGGGCTGGATGTCCGCGATGACCTTACCAAGGAGTAGGGCGAGCCTATGGAGGACCTCATATCTGTGCCCTTGAATGATGAAAATGTGGAGCATGCTGTACAGATCAGCTATAACTTGGAGGATGAGGTTTGGGAGCAACTCGTCACCTTCCTTAGGAAGAACGTGAACGTCTTCACCTGGGTCCCAACGGATATACCAAAAATTGATGCTGAAGTTATGGAACATCGACTAGCCATTGATCCGAAGTATCAGCTAATAAAAGAAAAACTGCACAGCCATGCCCCAGAGAGGTAGAAAGTAATTACGAAAAAAGTAGGCAAGCTCCTCAAAGCTGGGTTTATTCAAAAAGTCAACTATCTGATCTAAGTCTCAAATGTGGTCCTCATCAAAAAGGCAAACAATAAGTGGCGGATGTATATAGACTTCAAAAAAGCTGAACAAAGTCTGCCTTAAGGACAGCTACCCTCTTCCTAGGATTGATCAACTGATAGACGCAATCTTAGGCCATGAGCTCCTCACCTTCATGGATGTCTTCTCTGGCTATAACTAGATACGGATGGTGCCAGAGGATGAAAAGAAAACTACTTTTGTTACTGACCATGGTCTTTAATGTTATAGGATTATGCCCTTTGGGCTCAAGAATACAGGAACAACGTACCAGTGCTTGATCAATAAAATCTTCAAGAAATAGATCAACCATAATATAAAGATGTATGTGGATGATATGCTCGTTAAAAGTCGAGCTTCTATAAACCATCTTGTCGATCTTGAAGAGACCTTCAGTGCACTCAGAAAGTACAAGATGAAGCTGAATCCGATCAAGTGCGTATTTGGTATGACCTCTAGGAAGTTTTTGGGGTTTATAGTATCGAGATGCGAAATTGAAGCAAATTTAGAAAAAATCCAAGCCATTCAAGAGATGACCACTCTAAAGATAATCAAAGAAATTCAATGCTTGACTGAAAAAGTGGCATCCCTAAATTATTTCATCTCGAGATCGGCCGAGCGATGCATGCCCTTCTTCTAAGTTTTCAAGCAACCAAAGAATTTTTACTGAACGACAAAGTACCAACGGACGTTTGAGGAGCTCAAAAACTACCTCAACTCACCCCACTGCTAGCAAAGTCCGAACCTGAAGAAGAATTATTCGTGTACCTAGCGGTCTTTCCGACGGCCTTGGCAGCAGTCCTAGTCAAGGAGGAAGCGAAGATACAGTGATCGATCTACTGCATAAGCCGGGTCCTAAGAGATGCAGAGACCAGGTATTCTAAGCTAGAGAAATCAACTTACTCTCTTCTAATTGCTATCAGGAGGTTCTGACCTTACTTTCAGGGGCACACTATAACGGTCCTCACGGATCAACCAATAAAGGCAGTCCTTCAGCGAATGGATGCTTCCGAGAGAATCGCAAAATGGATAATCGAGCTCACGAAATTCGATATCAATTATCAACCTCGGCCATCGATCAAAGTCTAGATATTAGTAGATTTTATAGTGGAGTATACTATTTTCGATGATGCCGAGCTTAAGCGAAATAAGATTGGCGCTTTGCTGTCACAACAGAACCTCCCTAAAGAAACAGCCGACCTTCCTAAAAATTTTTGGGCTCTGTACGTGGATGGTTCATCCAACTCTGTTGGAGCGGATGTGGGATTAGTCTTAGTCAGCCTCGAGGGAGTCATCATTGAGTATGCACTGCGCTTTAAATTTTCTACGACTAATAATGGGGTCGAGTATGAAGTATTGATCATCGAATTAAAAATTATAAGAGAATTAAGAGTAGATCGGCTTCAAATCTATAGCGATTTCTAATTAGTGGTCGGCCAAGTTAGTGGCAACTATGAAGCATGAGAAAAAAGTATGATGAAATATCTTGAGAAAGTAAAGGACTTGACTTTGACCTTCAGTTGTTTCGATATTCGATAGATTTCGAGAGTAGAAAATATAAGAACCGACCTCCTCTCTAAGTTGGTTACTTTAGCTCCAGCCGAACTGCTCAAAGAAGTATTTTTTGAGATCCTAAAGTGCCCAAGCTCAGAGAAATCACAGGTCATTTTGCAGACAGAACTCGAGCCGAGCTGGATCAACCGGTTGGTTGCTTACCTCAAGGAGGGAGTCCTTCCTCATGATCCAAAAGAAGCTCGAAAACTCAAAAATCAAGCCTCCCAGTACGTTTTATACGAGGGTAGGTTGTATAAAAGATCGTATTCGCTGCCGCTGTTGAGATGTCTCCGACCTTCAGAAGTCGACTTCGCATTATGAAAAGTGCACGAGAAAATCTGTGGAAGTCATGTAGGAGCCAGGTCTCTATCGCAAAAGCTACTTCGACAAGGGTACAATTGGCCGACCTTATATCATGATTCTATGGAGTACGTCAAGAAATGTGACCACTGTCAGAAGAATGTGAGTATACAAAGATGACCGACCTCCGAGCTTACTCCGTTAAGTGCACCATGGCCATTTGCGCAGTGAGGAATGGACATACTTGGCCTTTTTTCGATGGCATTCAGACAACGAAAGTCCTCTTGGTCACGATCGATTACTTCACCAAATGGGTTGAAGCCAAACCTCTAGCCAAAATTACCGAGGTCAAGGAACAAAACTTCGTCTGAAAGTCAAAGTCTGTCAATTCGGTCTGCCCTGAACCCTAATAACCGATAACGGACGATAATTCGTCGGAATGAGATTTGCCAAATTCTATGAAGACCTAAACATCTTCTACCACTTCACATCGATAGCTCACCCACAGGTAAATGGGGAAGCTAAAGTGACCAATCGGACTCTACTGTAAGGCATCAAGATAAGGCTCGACAGAGCAAAGAAAGCCTAGGTGGACGAACTCTACCACGCCCTTTGGGCATACCGAACTACTCAAAGGCTGCCAACTAGAGAAATACCATTCATCTTGGCCTTTGAAATAGAGGCAATCATCCTGGTTGAACTTAAGCTCCCATCAGCATGGGTCGTGGCCTTCAACGAGCAGCATAATCCACAGGATCTCAGAGTCAACCTCGATCTGTTGGAAGAAAAAAGAAAGAAAGCTCAGGTTTGGATGGTGGCCTACAGATGAAAGGTGGCTCGTACTATAACTCCAGAGTCAGAAGTAAAATATTCAGAGTGGGAGACTTAGTGCTTCGGTGAGTCACCGTCTCTCAGTCTCAGAGTCAGAAAAAGCTTGTCCCAAATTGAAAAAATTCATATGAGGTGGTCGAGGTCGTTTGGTCCAAAACTTATCGTCTGAAGGAGCTTGGAGGAACAACGCTCCCACGATCTTGGAACTCAGAAAATCTGAGGATGTACTATCAGTAATTTTTCCGCAATAAAACTCCTTCATTTCAACATTATTATTTCTTGGTGCAAAAATTATGTGATGATAGAAAAAAAATAATTAAAAGTGATCGTGTTAGGAATAGGAGGAGGATCTCGTCCTAATATGAGCAAAGTCGAAGACCTCGTTTATTTTAGACGAGATGGGAGGAGAGGCCCTAACAACGATCCTTATGTGCCCCAACAGTCCGTTTGGAACAGGAGGAGAACCTCATCCTAATATGAGCAAAGTCGAAGGTCTCATTCATTTTAGACGAGATAGGGAGAGAGGCCTTGACAATGGCCCTTATATGCCCCCACAGGCCGATAGGAATAGGAGGAGAACCTCATTCTAACATAACCAAAGTCGAAGATCTCGTTCATTTTAGACGAGATGGGAGGAGAAGCTCTGACAATGGTCCTTATATGCCCCCACAGCCCGTTAGAAATAGGAGGAGAACCTCATCCTAACGTGAGCAAAATTGAAGACCTCATTTATTTTAGACAAGATGAAGGGAGAAGCCCTGACAATGGCCCTTATGTGCCTCCACAGCCCATTAGGAATAAGAGGAGAACCTCATCCTAATGTGAGCAAAGTCGAAGGCCTCGTTCAATTTAGACGAGGTGAGAGGAGAGGCCCCAACAATGGCCCTATTATGCTCGAGCCTCAACTTCAACGTCAATCTTGGTTGGAGATAAGATCTCCCCCGAACTTCAACCTGAACTGGCGCAGAGCCCTAAAGAGGACTTCAGCAGTCATCCTTTTCGTACTTCCTTCCTTCGAATTTTGAACTTGAAAGTAGGAGGACTATTATTGGAGATAAACTCCGTTCCCATCGAAGTCCAATATGGTATTTAGCCTAATGCAGCTGGTAATCACGAAAAAGCTTTGATCAAAAATTCTCTCTCCAGCAGCCGAACTTTTCCCAGTGGCTGAACTCCTCCAGCTGGACTCCAATCCCAATCAAACTTTTCCAGCGACCGAACTCCTTCCGAATTTCTCTAACAGTCGGACTTCTACAGGAGCCAAACTTCTTCCAGATTCTTCCTTCAATCCGACTTCTATGAGAGCCGAACTCCTTTCGAACTTCTCCATCAGTTGAGCTTCTACAGAAGCCAAACTTTTTTCGAATTTTTTCTTTAGTCGGACTTCTATGGGAGCCGAACTCCTTCCGAACTCCTCCAGCAATCGGACTTCTACAAGAGCCGAACTTCTTCCGAATTTCTCCTCCAGTCAGACTTCTACGGAAGTCAAACTCCTAGATTTCTTCTTCAGTCAGACTTCTACGAAAGCTGAACTCTTTTCAGACTCCTCCAGCACTCGAGCTTCTATGGAAGCCGAACTCCTTCCAGATTCCTCCAGTAGTCGGACTTCTACGGGATCCGAACTTCTTCTGGATTCCTCCAGCAGTCGGCCTTCTATGGGAGCCGAACTCCTTCCAAATTTCTCTAGTAGTCGGACTTTTACGGGATCCAAAGTCCTTCCGAATTTTTCCAGCAGTCGGGCTTCTATGGAAGTCAAACTCCTTCCGAATTCCTCCAACAGTCGGACTTCTATGAGAGCCGAACTCCTTCCGGATTCTTCCTTCAGTCGGACTTCTATGAGAGCCGAACTCCTTCCGCACTGTTCCTTCAGACGGATTTCTATAGGCGATCCCACTACTGAACGGTTACAATTTTCATTTATCAGGACAATTACGATTGTCATTTATCAGAACAATTATGATTGTCATTTATCAGGATGGTTACGACGGTCATTTATCAGAACAATTATAACAAGCTCCGTCTATAAAAAGAGATCCTTTAGATATGTTTTTCCTAAACTTTTTTTTTTCCAAAATTCTGTCAAACTTCTCTCTGAGCATTTCATTTCTGTTGGTCAGAAAAGCTAACTTAACCGTCGAAGAGTTTTATCGGAGCCATCACCTCTAATTTTGGATAAAATTTTATTTTGCAGATCACCAATGGCAATCTCATCTTTTTCAACTTTCATTCGATCTGGCATCAATCAAATTTTATATCAATAGTTATTATTTTTAGAATGGCTCATTGTAGAACAATTCTTATGCATGTAGGTTTATATGATATGCTAGTGCATGCCGTGGTATGTGGGCATGTTTTTTCTGATGCATGGCATGTTTTAATAATAACTATTACCGTAAATGATTAATTGATTGTGGTAAGCTTGTTAGCATGGGTATTATATTATATAAAATAATAATCTAGATTGCAACTCAAAGGTGGGGTGGCAGACGATTATATATTAGTTCTTTTCCAGGCAAATGGTGGAAGTACGAGAAGTCATATTATAGTACTATTAACGTCTGAATCATTATGGTGTATGGTAAAAATTTTGGATGTATTTTATTAAAAAAATAATTATTTAGTACGGAAACTTTTTACTTTATTATATTCAATCGGAAAACATAACCGCACCTCCCTGGACCCGGCATGCAAAACTCGGTGGCAAATTCTTTAATAGAAATAATCAGATGGCCCGTCTACCCGACAAAAAAAAAAAGAAAGGGAAAATCATGACCTAACTTTCAAATCTTCCAACAGGACAGCCTTTGGTTTTATAAATCCTTATATTAATTCATGTTTGATGCTCATAAAATAAAGAAATGATAATGGCTCTTAAATTTTTTAAGCTGATGAGGCATGTGGCATGTTATTCGATGACTTAGATAATAGTTAGTGTTTAGTGAATTTGAGAAAATATTGATTTTATCAAACATCAAATTTAATTTGAGTTTCTAATAAAAAATAATTAATTTTATTAATAAAATAGAATTATGATAGTGGCTTTTAAATTTTTTAAGTTGATGAGGTATGTGACATGTTATTCGGCGACTTAGATAATAGTTAGTGTTTAGCTGGTTTGAGAAAATATTGATTTTATCAAACATCAAATTTAATTTAAGTTTATAATAAAAAATAATTAATTTTATTAAGTATATTATGTGCTATTGCACTGCATTTAGTCAAGACACTTTGCACTACAATTTGGTCTAATTAACATATCTCATATATATTGGATGTCCAAATAACCCTCTGGCTATACACGTAGATGGGCCATCAAAATTGCCTTATAACTAGGACATCTACCAAAGTGGGAATGAGATATTAAATGCGTGCAACCCTTTTCTTTGTAAGTGTGCATGCACGTGGCGCGCGTGTGTTGCATGCACTCAATAGATTTTGATGAACTCTTTTTTAAAACCAAAGACAAAATAAAAATATATGGTTCATCATTTGTATGAAGTTTGGATGGTGATAATAGGATAAAACTCATAATTAGGAAATAATGGTTGTCACAAAGAGTAACAAATATGAAAGGGATAGGAATAATGGACTTTGGGTGGAAGATGGTGAAGCAAGCACAATCAGATGATCAAGATGGAACAATCTACCATCCTCCATTCAAGTCCATTGGTCCCATCGCCTTCTTACACTATATATCTACAACAAACATTCAAGCCGGCCAACAGAAAAAGGCATGGAATGGCTAGGGTTAAAATTTTTGCGGCCATCGAGGATCTAAACCTAAAGAAATGTTCAAATATCGTGGCTTTTTAGCTTCTGTATTCATCAAAAAAATAAACCTAAAGCAATGTTCGAATCTCACCCTAACAGATCCATTTAGTTTGGGAATTTGGAAGTCTTGGTCAGGTGAGGCAAGAGTCGTTCGTGAACCAAAGGAACCTTTAACCGGTGGTGACAGAGGAAACCGCCAAGTTGGACGAAGAATTGTTGCGTCCCTTGTTGGACATCTTTGTTGCCATTATATGTAGAGATTTTGCAGGCAACTATTAATTTATTCTTTTTCCAACCCCGTGAACTTGATCAAAGCTTAATAGTCAAGACACGTCCAATCAAAAATGTTTATCTTTCTCTGTTGCTGTTTTCTTCCCTTTCTCCACAACTTTAAGCAAGAGTATTACTTCAGTTTAATTATCTAGCATCTTAGGTTTCTTAAATTGCATTAGTAAAATATTAGAGTGCAAAGGATTAAGCAATGGCTAGAATGCAGAAATTGAATCAACTATATCATTTTTATAGTCCTACCTTCTCTTTTAAGGAAAACAAAATATTTTATTATCAATTTTATTAATAATATATTTATGATCATCTTTCTATCAACTAAGTTTCGTATTTATCTGATTTTTTCATAATTTTAAATTTAATAACTTTTAGATTTAAAAAAAAAAATCTTCTAATTTCTATCAAGATCATTATGTTATTGAACTTATCTTTTTCAAACAGATATGCATCTTTTGATCCGATTCATTTTGCTAATCTAATTTAATTTATCTTATTTTTTTATTTAATTTAATTTAATTTAATTAAAAATAAATATAAAATAGGTATAATTATAAAATTTTAACTATAAAATAGACACCGGTGGATCCAATCCGTTACCATCCCAGCAATTGCTGCTCTTCTGCCCTCCATCGTACCGTACGTGATGGCCTGATGGATGGCCAACAAAAGCACAAAATGATAGCCCCCGGGCACGTGACCTTTCGAGAGAACCAATGGCAGCTACCCACGCCAACCACCGCAGGCCATTTATTTTTGGCTGGCCTTCCAATGAACAGCAGCGGCTGCTGCAAGTGAAATTGAAAGGGGAGTTCATGAGTTTTATCCCATACTTCCAAAAGTTAATACACTTGTACCTCGTTTTCAGAGGTGGGCCCCTAGGACTCCAATATATGTGAACTCTATGTGGGACACGTATGCCTGAATACCGGCCGAAGGTTGAAGAAGGAAAGGGAAGGGATGGACTGCTCCCCCGCGCCATTTTGATCATTCCAACCCAGACAACTCCAATGCTTGAAATGATGCGTGATGTCCCCCGGCATCCAGAACGGAAGGGGGTGGGCCACCACCTGAGAGGTGCTCTTGTGATCGGGTGCACCTCATGGGTCCGCACACAGCCCATGGTGGGACCCTGCACCGCACATCATGCGCTCCTGTCAAGGGTGGAACAATGACCAGCTTAATCCAAACACATCAGTTTCAGAAAACCTTTTCTTAAATCTTATATGGGCTAATCTATATGATATAAAGGCCTAACCTCTCTTTTATTTTCCATTCTTGGTTTTATTTATGATGAGTTTGGCCTATACATGAATATGATATGATTCTCATTGCCCGAAGGCGCCCCATTATTAATTAATTTCTTTTTCTATTTTTATTTTTTTATATTTACCAAAGGGGCTCGAACCCAACGTACCAACTTCCATGGGAAGATGGTTGTTGGAACCAACCCTATGAATGAGATTGGTGCATGACAAGTGGACTTTGGTTTTTGTTGTGGAATGAGACTGGTGTGACCTCGATCTATTTAGGATCGACCATCAACCTACCCTAATAAATCATCCGAGCGGAACAATGTGATACTTCGCCCGTGGTTAGCCGTAGATCGACTTAGACCGACCTACTGAAGATCACCTTCTGATAAAATAAGGTAGGCCTTCATACCTCATCCTCATCGGATTTAGATTGACCGTCGAGTTACATGAATAGGCTCATAGCTCGTCAATAATCGACCTACAACCATCCCTACTGAAACTGCATCCTCTCCGAATCGAAAAATCCGGATAAAGAGAAATTTTTTGCAATCCTGTTTCCTAAGAAGAAAAGAAATCTTCCGAATCAATCTAGGACGACTAACTCGGAAAGTCATTAGAGTACGAAATGGATACGACTCCAACTCCTCCCCTATAAATAAAGAGGCTCCGGGATCCTTTAGGTATGCCATTCAAATCGACGCTTTTTCTCTTCATTGTTCTCCAATCTCCTAACTTGAGCGTCAGAAGGTCTTCACCGGAGAACACTCCGATGAAAATTTTATTGCAGGTGAACGGGTGAAGCTCCAGCAAAGGTCGTCCTCGGTCTCATATTCTTCGGTGGCCGAGCTCCTCCATCTTCATCGATCGACCTCAAGTTGGAAGATCCAGGAGCAACAGTTGGCGCTAGAAGGAGGGCCTTAATTATTTTTGAGGTTCAATTTTGAGGAAAGAAAGCACGATACTGGATATCATGAGAACTCGAAGGAGAACATCAAACGCGTTCTAGCGTTCTAGTGGTTGGAGGACCTATAATGCTCAACAAGTTAACACATCTTCACCATCAATCTAGAAAAATCCACCAACGACGCCAGCAGTCTCACAGGAACAGTATGACATCCTGCTTCATCAGGTGCAGATACTATCAGCCACCGTAAAAGGAATACAACAGGCCGATGAGCACCATTCAGTCGAAGAAAATTCAGGTCTGATCTGGATAAGACCGAAGGAACGATGCCCCCGAAGTCCTAGGGCAGAGACCAGTCATCACAGCCGACCTACTGATCCTTTCCATCGAAGATCTGAACGCTCGCCAACACCAATTTTCAGAAAAGACTCTTTGACAGAAGAACTGATCTCTGTACCGATCAAGGATGATCCGAACAAGATTGTGAAGGTTAGCTCAAGCTTATGTACAGAGGATCGATAACACCTCATCATATTTCTATGAGATAACACCGACGTGTTTGCTTGGTCAGCTTCGGATATGCCCGACATCGATTTGTAAGTCATGGTATACCAACTCAATGTAGACCTGAATCATCGTCCGATCAGGCAGAAAAATTGGAGCTTCGTCCTTGAACGCTAGAGGGCGATACGAGAAGAAGTTGATAAGCTCTTGAAGGCTGACTTCATCCGAGAAGTTTATTATCCGAAGTGGTTGGCTAACGTTGTCCTCGTCAAAAAGGCCAGTAGAAAATGACGCACGTGCATTGATTATGTGGATCTCAATGGAGCATGCCCAAAAGATAGCTATCCTCTATCGCGCATAGACCAACTGATGGACGTGACCTCGGGACATCAGCTCCTATCATTCATGGATGCTTTTTTGGGATGCAACTAGATCTGAATGGCATCCGAGGATGAAGAAAAAACTTCTTTCATAACTGACCAAGGCCTTTTTTGCTACAGAGTCATGTCGTTTGGCGTGAAGAATGCTGGAGCAACCTACCAAAGACTTGTGAACAAGCTTTTCAAAGAGCAAATTAGGAAAAATATGGAAGTGTACATGGACGACATGCTTGTCAAAAGTAGGACTGCTGAATATCATATTATCGACCTAAAAAGAAGCTTATATATGGAAATCCTGGAGAAGCCGAATATTGAGGAGGTTCCGATAATGTAAACTGATCCAGAACCAAGCTGGATAGATCCTATTCTCCATTATTTGTGAGACAAAATTTGGCCTACGGATCGAGATGAGACAAAAAGATTGAGACACCTCGCTCCATAATATATCATTTACGAAGAAAAATTGTATAAGAGGTCTTTCATCCTACCTCCGCTCAGATGCCTCCGTCCTTCGAAAGTCGACGATGTCCTATGAAAAGTTCACGAAGAAATCTATGGCAATCACCTAAGGGCAAGGCTCTATCCCATAAAATATTACGATAGGGATATTTTTGGCCAACCATGTAAAGAGATGCGGCCGAATTGATGAGCAAATGTGACCAATGCCAAAGGACCTCAAATATTCAGCACCGACCATCGACCCCTCTGGCCCTGATCATGACCCCTTGGCTCTTTGCTCAATGGAGAATGGATATCCTCGAACCATTTCCCATCGCTGTGGCACAGAAGAAGTTTTTGATTGTCACGATTGACTATTTTACTAAATGGGTGGAAGCAGAGGCAGTAGCTATGATTACTGAAGTCAGAGTTCGAAATTTTATCTAAAAGTCCATTATATGTTGATATGGTTTATCCCGTGCCATCATAACTGATAATGGACAATAATTCAATAACCCAAGATTTGTCGGGTTCTGCAATGACTATGGAATTTCTCACAGATTGACATCGGTAGGTCATCCATAGACTAATGGCGAGGTCGAGGTGATGAACAGGATATTATTATAAGGGTTGAAAGCTCGCATAAGCCAGGCAAAAGGATCATGGGTTGAAGAGTTGTACAACATCCTTTGGGTGTATCGTACGATGCAACATGTTCCAACTGGAGAGACACCTTTCATATTGGCCTTCGGTACGGAAGTTGTGATACCCATAGAGATGGGGTTACCCATGCTCCGAGTAGAGGAGTTTGATGAAGAAAGCAATTCCTTCGAGATGAGAGCGAATCTGGATCTGCTGAAAAAAATTTGAGAACGAGCTCGAGTTCGGAAGGCCAACTATCAACAGAAGGTTGTCCGATACTACAATTCTTGAGTAAAGAGCAAATTTTTTCAGGCAAAATAATTAGTTCTTCGTTGAGTTGAAATTTTTCGTCCATTCGAATGGTCAAAGTTGTCGCCGAACTAAGAAGGTCCTTATCGCATGGACGAAGTAGTTCGATCGAAAAGTTATCAACTCTATCGACTGGATGGAACTCTGATCCCGAGAACTTGGAATACCGACAATCTTCGAAGTTATTATCCTTAGAATGTAATTTCCATCTTGAATTTTTATTCGATAATGAATAATAACTTCTTGCAAGTTTTATTTTTGCCAATGCATGCTCCTCGGCTATGATCGAGGAGCAGAACGTGTTTCCATCAAATGTCACCTATGCACGCTCCTCAGCCACGATCGAGGAGTGGAATGTATGTCCATTAGATGTCACCAATGCACGCTCCTCGGCCATGACTGAGGAGCGGAATGCATCTCCATTGAATTTTGCCAACGTACGCTCCTCGGCCATGGTAGAGGAGCGAAATACGTCTCCATCGAAAATCACCTACGTGTGCTCCTCAGCCACAGTCGTGAAGAAAAAATCCTGATTTCTCGGACCAGATTCGTTCAGATCTGATCAGATCAAGAGATATATTTCAAAATTTTTTTCTTTAATTCAGATCAGATCTAGAATATTTCAGATCTGATTTTTATTATTTTAATAATTAAAATAAATTTAGATAAATTAAATTAAATTTAATTTATTTTGAAGTGGGTAATCCTATTATCCATTGATGATTCTGTAAGCAGCGGAAGGTTCTAGATCTAGCCATGCAAGTGCCTGGTCTCTATCAGTATCCACTCAGACTGGATCTGGAGATTCTCTTTTTCTCTATCATGTCTTCAAAAATAAGATCTGGATCTGATTTGGAGGATCTTCAAAACATCTTTCGAAGATCAGCAGTTGTCCTTTGCAGTAGTGCAGTCTTCTAGCTTTTTGTCATCTTTCTCTCATCTGGATTGCACCAACCAAGAATCCAAACCACTTTGGACGTGGAGAGGAGAGGGAGAAGATGTTTTGGCATGGAGGAGGGGAGGAGAGGAAGCCTTGGGGCATGGAGATTTTCTTCTTGATTTCAAATACTCCGTGAGTTGGGCGCAGGGTCTTATTTATAGACTATCTATGATCCAACTCCTCTTCTTCCCAATCAATCATAAATATTTATGAAATCAGATCTAAATCTGATTGGCAGAAATAGAGTCCCTTGGATTCCTCCTTAGATGGTGCCTAAGACCAGTCAAACTTGATTCTTAGGAGAACTCTAATCGAAATCCAAAAAGGAGATGGAGTCCCTGTGCAACAGGGACTCCTGGGTGCCTCCTGCTTGGGCACACGCCAAGGATGGTGTGCGCCCTCCTCTTTGCCAAGTTCTGACAGGGGGACAGGCCCCCACCAGCTCTCCAATAGGTGCATGACATGTGGATAGAAGTCAAAGTATCAATGGTCAATATTTGACCGGTCAAAGATCAACTTTTGACCAAAGTCAAAGAACGAGAAATGGCAGGTGACCAAAAATGGTAGGTATTGTCTTACAAAATAAGACAACCCTTTTCTGACCTAAACAAGCTCTAGTCAGACAAAGTGAAGGCCTCTGATCGAGCATAAACTCTTTTGGCTCAGTTAGGACAACTATTTATGATAGTAAAAGAAGAACGTTAGATTCAATCGAGTGCTAGCACGATTTTCTTGAACCTAATTGAATCTCATTCAGATCAATTAAACTAAATTAATTCAATTGATGATTATCAGATTCAAACCTTTGTTTGTGTGATCCAATTAGGTTCTGTTCTGTATGGTAATGGAGATATGTCATGATCTCTATCATCGACATCATCGAAACTCCTTTCGATGGATCAGAACTCTTCTGATTTGAACAGTTAGAATGATCGATCATCTAAATCATTCTAATTGCTCCCAAAATCCACCAGTGACACCTAGCAGTATATGGTGGCAATCCATCAGAGCTGAATGCGAACCTCTTGGTGTAGCTACCTGTGTGATTAAGTTCTTCTATCTTGAGCTCCGATCAGATTAGGGTTTAAGGTGAACTCGTCAAACCCTAGTCTCTGTCATATGATGTAATCATTCGATTCAAGTCCGATGTGAAAATCTAAATAGAAACTCTTTCTATTATTTCACTCTGCCATGGCCATGGGCTTCTGGACTTGATTCTCATGATCATCATAGGGCTGCTCCTCTACCATCGAGGTAGATAGATTCCATCTTGATGCTATCTAGTTCCTACAATGAACATGCTATAGCCAACATACACCTCAGAATTTCGTATGGCTAGGAGACCGAGTTATGGTGTAGTCAAACTATAACACCCTCAAGGTGAACTATCGATGCACCTCAGGATCAAAGAACCAGACACACCACTGCAGCATCGAGTCAGTCATTGACGAGAAGGTAGACTTCCTAATGACTACTCAAGGTGGTCACGCTCAGTGCCCTCGTTCTCTAATGAGTACCTGTACTCTCGCTCTGGTGTCTCCACACCATAGACTCAAGACTCATCTACTAAAGGAAAGTGATTGTACACCAACCTTCTGGATCAATCACCATCCTCGTGATGATCCTATGGTCGGAAGCATTTTATGAGTTAATAATGATTATTCATGTCTTAAATTTTCAACTCTTGAAAATATGAATTATCATTACCATTAACTCAAAGGATGTATCACAGACACTAAATACACATATGTGATAGAAAATAATCTATTTTATTGATTTTAGTCAAAATTATAATTTTGCCCCTAGAAGTGTATTACAAGTGTCAGCCAATTCTGGCTTCTAGGGCACATATATCTAACAATCTTTCACTTATCCTAAAGCCAATTGGCTATAAGTCTAAGTCCCATCTTCTCAAGGTGGGCTTCGATCTTCTACTGGCCCAACGGCTTTGTAAGCGGGTCTGCCACATTGTCTATGGAGTCAACTCTCTTGACCTCGACGTAACCTTCTCGAGGTAATCGCGGATGAGGTGGTATCGCCGCTCAATGTGCTTGGATTTCTGGTGAGACCTTGGCTCCTTAGCAAGGGCTATGGTGCCATTGTTGTCGCAGTATAGAGGAATGGCATCTGATGGCATTACTCCGATTTCTACAGCAAACTTCTTGTACCAGAATGCTTCCTTCGCAGCCTCTGATGCAGCGATATATTCTGCTTCCATGGTGGAATCTGCTATCACGATTTGCTTGGAACTCTTCCAGCTGACAGCACCACCATTGCACACAAACAGACTCCCAGATGTCGACTTTCGATCATCTACATCGGACATGAAATCCGAGTCTGTGTATCCCTGGACTTGGAGTTCTCCGTTACCAAAGACCAACATCATATCCTTAGTTCTTCTCAAGTACTTAAGGATACATTTCACAGAAGTCCAGTGTTCTTCACCTGGATTTGACTGATATCTGCTTGTGACACTCACAGCATGGGCTATATCAGGTCGTGTACATAGCATGGCATACATGAGGCTCCCTATTGCAGAAGCATAAGGGATCTTGCTCATGCGTTCTATTTCCTCAGGTGTGCTAGGGCACATCTTCTTGGAAAGATGAATACCATGTCTGAAGGGTATTAATCCCCTCTTAGAGTTTTCCATACTAAACCTCTTTAGTACTTTCCTCTATGTACATCTTCTGTGAAAGTCCTAGCATCCTATTCGGTCTATCCCTATAGACCTTAATTCCTAGAATAAAGGATGCTTCACCTAGGTCTTTCATGGAGAATTCCTTGGACAACCATAATTTGACTGTCGTCATCATGGGAATATCATTCCCAATAAGGAGGATGTCATCCACGTACAATACGAGGAAGACAACAGCGCTCCCACTGACCTTTTTGAAGACACACGGTTCCTCTTCATTTTTGATGAAACCAAACTTTTTGATCACATCATTGAAATGAGTGTTCCAGCTCCGAGATGCTTGCTTAAGTCCATATATGGACCTTTGCAGCTTGCAAACCTTGTGATCAGTATCACTGGATGTGAAACCTAGCGGCTGTTCCATATAGATATCTTCCTCAAGATATCCATTCAAGAACATCATTTTCACGTCCATTTGCCATATTTCATAATCGAAATAGGCTGCAACGGCAAGCAATGTGCGGATGGATTTTAGCATAGCCACTGGGAAAAAGGTATCCTGATAGTCAATGCCTTCGCATTGACTATAACCTTTTGCCACTAGTCTAGCCTTGAATGTCTCCACATTTCCATCTGCACCAATCTTTCTCTTGAAGATCCATTTACACCCAATAGGTACTATACCTTCTGGTGGATCTACCAAGGTCCAGACTTGGTTTGAGTGCATCGAGTCAATTTCTGACTGCATTGCCTCTAGCCATTTCTCAGAGTCGATATCTGATATCGCCTCGTTGTAGGTTTTGGGATCATCACCATGAGCACCATTACCTACGAGGAACATTTTCTCTACTTTCTCTGAAATAATACCTAAGTATCTTTCAGGGGGATGGAAAACTCTTTTCCGATCTACGAGGTGGAGGAGGTAGTGTTCTTATTGGCTCAACCTGATTTGGTTCCAATTGGTCCTTAGCTCATTGTACTTGTGAGACTTTCTCATCAAGCTTAATCTGCTTTCCAATGCCGCTATCTTGAATAAACTATTTTTCAAGAAAGATGGCATGTCGACTCACAATCACATTGTGGTCTTCTGGAATGTAGAAATAGTATCCTAATGACTCTTTAGGATATCCTATGAATCGAGCTCTGAAGGACCTAAACTCTAACTTGTCCGCTTGTTGTCTTTTGACATGAGCCGGACAACCCCAAATTCTGAGATGACTCAGACTTGGTTTCTTACCATGCCATATCTCATACGGTGTGGTAGGAACGATTTTAGAGGAAACCCTATTCAGTAGATAAATTGAAGTTAACAATGAGTGTCCCTAAAGAAAATCAGGGAGGTCTGTGAAGCTCATCATGGATCGGACCATATCCAATAGAGTCCTGATTTCTCCATTCTGAAACCCCATTGAGTTGAGGTGTTCCTGGTGGAGTCCATTGAGAGACTATGCCATTTTTCCTTGAGATAGTCTAGGAATTTTCGGCTAAGGTATTCACCTCCTCGATCTGATCGAAGAACCTTAATGGATTTTTCAGTTTATTTTTCTACTTCATGTCTGAATTCTTTGAACTTTTCAAAAGCTTCAGACTTATGTCTCATAAGATACACATACCCATACCTAGACAGATCATCGGATAAAGGTAATGAAGTAGACAAAATTGCCTCTAGCCGGCACATCAAATGGGCCGCACACATCAGTATGTACTAGGGCAAGGAGATCTGTGGCCCTTCTCCCCATGTCCTACAAAAGGGAGTTTAGTCATTTTGCCTTGAAGACAAGATTCACAAGTTGGATATGACTCGAAAGTCAATGGACTCAATAGCCCATTTTTCTCCAATTTGTTGATCCTATCTTCTGCTATATGACCTAATCTCAGGTGCCATAGATATCTATCATTTGGACTATCCCTAGGTCGTTTGGCATTCACATTTTGCTCGATAGTTAGAACAGGTACATCAATATGTAGCTGATAAAGATCGTTAATAAAGAAACCATTTGCAATTTTATTTCTTTCATAAAGAATGTTACAATGGTCCTTAAAGAAGGTAATCACATAGCCTTCTAGTGCTAAGCATGAAACAGAAATCAAATTCCTGCTAGCTGCAGGCACATAATAACAGTCTTTCAAAACTAAGTCTAAACCAGATGGTAATCGAAGAGGGTATGTTTCCACCGCCACTGCAGCAACTCTTGCTCCATTACCGATGCGTAGGATCATGTCTCCATCCCTCAGCCTCCTGCTATCCTCAAGACCCTGCATGGAAGTGCACAGATGAGCACTAGAACCAGAGTCAAGCACCCAACTGGATGCAGAAGAAATCGTAAGGTTAGACTCAATAATGAGCATACCTCCAGAAGGACCTTCCTTCTTGTTCTTCAGGGTGGCCAGGTAAGTAGGGCAGTTCTGCTTCTAGTGGCCATCGCTGTTGCAATGGAAAATACTTTTCCTTTGACAGCGGCTTTCATCTTCGGCTCTGCCTTCTTCTTCTTTCCTCCTTCCACCTTCTGCTTTTTCACAGACTTCTTTTTCTTTTCCATAAGACTTTCTTTTGGAAGAAGTCCGTTCCATAGCAAGAACTGAGCCTTTAGAATCTTTCATAGAAAGCTCAGCGGTGACCAGCATGTTCATTAATTCGGCCAAGAAATTTTGAAGTTTATGCATGTGGTAATTCATGATGAATTGCCCATATGCATCAGTCAAGGATTGCAGAATAATATCATTCTGCAGATCCAAGTCTAACTTCACACCGAGCTTCTCAAGCTCTTCCAAGTCCTTGATCATCATCAGACAGTGATCTTGGACTGACTGCCCATCACGCATCTTAGCCTTAAAAAGTTCATTTCGTGACTTGATACTTGGCTGCGCGACTCTGTTCACCAAACATCTCCTGCAGGTGAGCCAACATTTGGCGAGCAGTCCCGATATCTTCATGTTGGCGCTGGAGCTCATCAGACATCGAGCCCAACATGTAATATCTGGCCTTATTATCTTCGTCTATCCATTTTTTTAGAGACGCTCTCTGTTCAGTGGATGGACGGACTGGTAAGGTGGGAGGGTCCTGGTCCAATACATGGGTTAACTTCTCGAAACCCAAAATGATTTTATAGTTCCTGAGCCAATCTTTATAATTGGGTTCGGTCAGTCTATGTGTGTCCAGGATACGTGCTAATGGGTTGGACGCAGACATTTTTCTATAGAGAGTCAAAGATTCTAGTTAGATACTGTAATTATGACTTGACCAATTTATTTAGAAATTTTATTTTTAAATAAATTAGCTTCCACTATTTTCTCGGATCCCTACACTCCCTCTGTAGAGATGCAAAAATCTCCATGATTAATGATTTCTAGTGGGTGGTGCGGTCTCACCAACTGACTCATCACCTCACCTAACAGTTATTGGTGATGGGTTAGCCAATGAGTGAACAACTCTTGTTCAATGATTCTCTAATCATGGTGCACCCAAACTTGGTCTCTAATTCATGAATCTCACCGTATCCGAAATATTGATCCACTCCTTAGTTAAGTCAGACCCACCATTTGCACAGACTGGAATTTCTAATTGAGTCTCTCACCGTATCCAAAATATTGAGCCCAACTCATCCTCCAGCCCATAGCATCCAATGCCTAATAGACATGGTTGCATCTTTTCGGTGCAACTGAGCCACTGTATCCAGCCGAGAATAATCAACCCCGGAAAGGGCCCGCACATCTACAATGGTGGAAGACCTCAGACTTAATCTTTTCTTAGGAAGAATTGATTCAGGTCTCATTAAACTAGACTTGTCATAGTCATAACAATTATGACTAACCTAGTGGCATGGGTTAGCTCGGATTATTGACCACCTCAAATCAGAACTGTGTCAACAGATATGGCCAGGTAAGTGAGATCGGTGGAAGGAATATGCCATTAACTCGTACAAGAATGCATTCAGGTCGAGTAGCTTCCAATTAAAAATCAGTCGGTCGTATGTGCCAAACTTACCTTAGACACCAAATTGTTGAGCCAGAACCAATTGGGTTAGCCTACAATCCAGACTCTAACCTCTGAGCCTAATTAGGTCTTGCTTGATCGTGACTCGATCTTGACCCAGACTTAATCCTATTAGGCTGGTCAATTTAAGCATTGTTGATCCCATCTAACCAACTCTTGATTCGGTTTGATCAACCGCTTAGACCTAATTGAGCTACCCAAGCCCGAACCCAGTATTATGAATATGTCTTAGATCTGAAATTCTCAATTTTAGATCTAATTAATATTTCATAATCTTAATTCTTAATTAAGTAGGGTTCATAAATAAAATATGCACAATAAATCCTAGGGTTTCAGGATCTAGGATTTTGCAGAAAGTAAGTTTTGGATTTCTGATTAAGGACGAACACGCAGCACCCCTACACGTCATAAGAACACCCCATCGGATGGGAGGAGAGGGCCTTTAAATCCTTCTTCATTCTTATGACCGGACGGCCAAGAGGAATGCCTTAATCAGGAACATGTAATACTACAAAATAGTTTTAGATCTATATCATATATCTCATATACAAATTAGATCTAATCATGGCATATTTTGCATACATCTCATGTATCGAATCATGCATATTTTTAGATCTAAATTATCTCATAATAATCTAAAAAATTAGATTTAAATTGATCTTATCAAAATAAACTCTAATCTAGACAACTATGTAGAACTATTCTACAACTAGTCTAGACATGCATCAATCATATCTCATATGATGTTTAAAATTAAATAATTTTTATTTACTATTTTTTAGATGTTATTATAATAATTATAATATCAAAAAATAGTAAATAAATAGATCTAAAATATGATTTAATCAAATTAAATTAAAAACATGCAAGACTATTCTATAGAACTATTCTATTTTAGAACTAGTCATGCATATTTTCTAATCTTAGATCCAAATCATTTAATTTTAATTTTTTTCTGATTTTAGATCTGATCACATCTCATGTGACATCTAAAATCACTTATTTTTTATTAAAATAAATTTAAAATTAGATCTAAATACTTTAGAACCTTGGCTCTGATACCAGTTGAAGGAAAAATCCTGATTTTTCGGATCAGGTTCGTTCAGATCTGATCGGATCAAGAGATATATTTTAAAATTTTTTTCTTTAATCCTAATTAGATCTAAAGATATTTTAGATCTAATTTTTATTATTTTAATAATTAAAATAAAATTTAAGATAAATTAAATTAAATTTAATTTACCTTGAAGTAGGATAATCCTATTATCCATTGATGATCCTGTAAGCAGCGGAAGGTTCTGGATCTAGCCACGCAAGTGCCTGGCCTCTACCGATATCCACTCAGGCTGGATCTAGAGATCCTCTTCTTCTCTATCACATCTCCAAAAATTAGATCTGGATCTGATTTGGAGGATCTTCAAAATATCTTTTCGAAGATCAGCAGTTGTCCTTTGCAGCAGCGCAGCCTTCTAGCTTTCTATCGCCTTTCTCTCATCTGGATTGCACCAACCAAGATCCCAAACTACTTTGGGCATGGAGAGGAGAGGGAGAAGATGGACTTGGCATGGAGGAGGAGGAGGAGAGGCAGCCTTGGGGCATGGGAGAATTTTCTACTTATTTCAGATCCTCCTTGAGTTGGGCGCAGGGTCTTATTTATAGACTATGCATGATCCAACTCCTCTTCTTCCCAACCAATCACAATCCTTTGTGAAATCAGATCTAAATCTGATTGGTGGGAATAGAGTCCCTTGGATTCCTCCTTAGATGGTGCCTAAGACCAGTCAAAGTTGGTTCTTAGGAGAAGTCTAATCGAAATCCAAAAAGGAGATGGAGTCCCTATCCAACAGGGACTCCTGGGTGCCTCCAACTTGGGCACACGCCAAGGGTGGCGTGCGCCCTCCTCCTTGCCAGGTTCTGGCAAGGGGACAAGGCCCCCACCAGCTCTCCAATAGGTGCATGACACATGGACAGAAGTCAAAGTGTCAATGGTCAACATTTGACCAGTCAAAGGTCAACTTTTGACCAAAGTCAAAGGATGAGAAATGGCAGGTGACCAAAAATGGTAGGTATTATCTTACAAAATAAGACAATCCTTTTCTGACCTGGACAGGCTCCAGTCAGACCAAGTGAAGGCCTCTGATTGAGCACAAACTCCTTTGGCTCAGTCAGGACAACTATTTATGATAGTAAAAGAAGAACGTTAGGTTCAATCGAGTGCTAGCATGATTTTCTTGAACCTAATTGAATCTCATTCAGATCAATTGAACTGGATCAAGTTCAATTGATGATCACCAGATTCAAACCCTTATTTGTGTGAATTCATTGAGATCAACTCACGTTCAACCTTATGTTTGTGGTGATCCAGTAGTTCAGTCCATATGGTAAGAATATGTATGATCTCTATCACGTATATAATCGGAACTCCTTTGGATTGACAGTAACTCTTGATTCCGAACGAGCAGAAATGAGCGGATTATGCTAAAATTCATTCTAATTGCTCCCAAAATCGTCATCATGACACTAAGCAGTATAGATGTGCAATCATCAGAGCGAATGCGAAACTTTGGTGCAGCGTACTGTGTTGATTAAGTTTTTTCTTCGAGCTTCGATCAATAAGGGTTAGGTGAACTCGCAAACACCTTCTCTGTAATCATCCGATTCAAGTTCGAGTGTGAAAATCTAAATAAAACTCTTCTATATTTCACTCTGCCTATGGCCAGTGACCTTCTGGAACTGGATTTTGTTAATGTCTCAAAAATGGGCTGCTCTACCATCGAGGGTGAGATAGATTCAGCTTGATGGCTATCTACGTTCGCGTTACATAAATGCGTATAGCCAAGCAGTACAGCTCAGGTCCATATGGATAGAGACGAGTTAGGTGTAGTCAAACTATACAGCCCTCAAGGTTGAACTGCTGAATGCCACCTCA
>QRFJ01002085.1:76955-302367 GCA_006176705.1 Cocos nucifera | reverse complement strand
GTTAAAGAATCAGATACACCACTGCAGCATCGAGTCAGTCATTGACGAGAAGGTAGACTTCCTAATGACTACTTGAGTTGGTCACGCTCAGTGCCCTCGTTCTCTAACGAGTATCTGTACTCTCGCTCCGGTGTCTCCACATCGTAGACTCAAGACTTATCTACTAAAGAAAAGCGATTGTATACTAACTTTCTGGATCAATCACCATCCTCGTGATGATCCTATGATCGAAAGCATTTTATGAGTTAATAATGATTTATTCATGTCTTAAATTTTTAACTCTTGAAAATATAAATTATCATTACCATTAACTTAAAGGATGTATCACAGACACTAAATATACATATATGATAGAAAATAATCTATTTTATTGATTTTAGTCAAAATTATAATTTTGCCTCTAGAAGTGTATTACAAGTGTCAGCCAATTCTGATTCTAGGGCACATATATCTAACAGATCGAGGAGCCGAACATGTCTCCATCGAATGTCGTCAATGCACGCTCCTCAGCCACGATCGAGGAGCGGAATGCATCTCCATCGGATGTCGCCAACGCACGCTCCTTGGCTATGATCGATGAGCGGAATGTATCTTCATCAAATTTTGCCAACGCATACTTCTCGGCCACGGTCGTGGAGTAGAATGCATCTCCATCGAATGTCGTCTACACATGCTCCTCGACCACGGTCGTAGAGCGGAACACGTCTCCATCGAATGTCGTCAACGCGTGCTCCTCAGCCATGGCCGACGAGTGAAACACGTCTCCACCAAATTTTACTAATGTGCACTCCTCGACCATGGCCGACGAGCGGAATGCGCCTCCATCAAATTTCGCCAACACACGCTCCTCGGCTATGGCTGAGGAGCGGAACGTATTTCCATCAAATTTTGCCAACGCGCACCCCTCGGCCATGGCCGAGGAGTGGAATGTATCTCCGTCAAATTTCACCAATGCATGCTCCTCGACCTCGACCACGGTCGAGGAGCAGAACGCGTCTCCATCAAATTTTTCCAACACACGCTCCTCGGCCACGATCGAGGAGCGAAATGCATCTCCATCAAATTTTGCCAACGCACACTCCTCGGCCACGGTCGAGGAGCGGAATGCATCTCCATCAAATTTTGCCAATGCACGCTCCTCGGCCATGATTGAGGAGCGGAACGCGTCTCCATCAAATTTTGCCAACACGCGGTCCTTGACCACGGTCGAGGAGCGGAACGCATCTCCATCAAATTTTGCCAACACGCGCTCCTCGGCCACGATCGAGGAGCGGAACACATTTTCATCAAATTTCACCAACGCGTGCTCCTCGATCACGGCCGAGGAGTGGAACGCGTCTCCATCGGAGTCCGCCAACGTGCACTCCTCGGCCATGGCTAAGGAGCAGAATGTAACTTATGAATTCGTGAAAACACGCTCCTCAACTATGGTTGAGGATCGTAACGTGCCGACATGAATCGCCCATCACTTCTCAGTCACGCCGCCTATGGTCTATGCTAACCTATATTTCGAAAAAGAAAAATCTGACGAAGAACATACGAACTCAACAACTTAAGCAAAATAAGTCTTTGTATTAAAGTTCAGTATTTACAAGTGATGGTCAGCCAATACAAAAATACCTCGGCAAAAATCAATGGTAAACAAAAAGGGCCGACCTGAAAAAAAAGAAAACGAAAGAGAGATCGAATATGCCCAATCAAAATGGTACATTAAGCTCCATCCGGAGCTCTAAATTCACTGACCACTGCTTGGTCTGACAGGATGATAATGGCTGGGGGTGGTGCCGATGTTGCATCCTCGGTAGCCAAGTCATCACGCGTAGGACTAAAGACATTTTTCATTTGGATCTCCCAATCCTAAGCTTCCTCAGCCTCCTCATCGTCCGACTCCAAGAGGTCCCAGTTCAGATCGGGAAAGATCCTCCATACCTTCTTTTTTAGGTCTATGCCCCCTTGCAAGTAGGAGAATGATGCGAAATCCATCTTGATGTTGCGGAATTCTTCTGAGGCGCGGAAGGCCTCGACCACCTCTATCCTAGCGGTCTCCGCTCGTGCCTTTCCGACCTCCCTCTCTCTCAGCACTCAAGCTTTAGCCTTGGTCAGCTCGGACTCCAGCTGCTTCACCCTCTTCCTGAGGGACCTGGTCTCTTCTTCAGCCTTCAGCCGAGATAACTGAGCATCGTCCATCCTTCGGTTGGCATGGGCGGCTTTCTCCTCAACTTCCTTAGAGAGATGCCGAATCTCTCTAATTATCTTGATAAAATGGTCCACATAATGGATGAGCTAAAAAAAAAAGAAAAAAAAAGAGAAGAGAAAAAAGAAAAAGAAGCTGAGCTGAGGAGTAAATGAAAGACCTAAGATGGAGGTTGGAAAAAAGGTAGGCACGTACCCAAAGAAGAGAATCGTAGGAGTCCTGAATGTGAAAGGCACCTCTGGCCTCCTCGAAGGTTTGGATGTCGATTGGTAAGATGACCGACTTCAGCAATGAACGGATGACACAGTAGTCACCGAGGCCCTTTCTTTTATCCTCGATATCCGAGGAAACTTCCATCGGAGAGACACTCCCTAGAACATCGGATCCATGGTTGGACATCCGGATGGAGATCTTTGGCCCACCTAAGCTTCTTTTGGAAGAGGATGCAAAAGGATGAGGGATGGACTCCCCTAGAGCAGCGGACCGAATCGGCATCACAGCCTTCGTCGATGCCGACTTCTCCTTCCTCGGGGCATTGGCCGCCCTTGAGGAACCTCCTACCGTGGGCCGCACCAGGACAGCCTCAGTACGAGCGCGTTTGGAGGCCACGGCCATGCTTGTTTTTCTCTTCTTCGCCATCCGATGAAGAGTTTCAAGGTCGGACGGGTTCATCGCTGGACAAAAAGTAGAAGACTTGATCAATAATAATAGCAAGGAAAGAAAAGATGATCCAAACAAAATCGCATGAGAACACTTACTCCTTGGGTCAGTTGGAATCAGTCCGACCTTAAATAGGTTCTCCTTGGTAAGAAATCTGGACAGTGAGAGAGGAGCAAGACTAAAGATTTGACTCAAGATCTCCTCCTCAACTTCGGACAGTGTTAGAGGTCTGACAGCTGACCTATGAGGTCACCCCCATGATGTGCTAAAATCCCATGGTTGCTTGGCTGACATAAAAAAAAAGTGCTCCTTCCAGTTATGCACCGAGGAAGGAGCGCCTTGGAAAAGGCGGTATCCTCTCCGAGGAGAAGCATACCACCACTCGACCTCTGTCGGATGCTCCTTTAAAGTGAAGCAAGCTTGGAGAAGACGAGAGGTAGGCTCGATCCCGAGGAGGAGGCAGTGGGTGAAAAAGCCTAAAATCGATCTCTAGGAGCTCGGCATCAAACAACAAAAGCAAATTCTATACAGGTTCAGAAGCTCGATAATTAAAAAATGAAAAGACAACCTAAGGCTGGCCTTTAGTGATTTCTTGTAAACACCGATCTGTCCAGGCTAAGGAAGAGCTATGCGCTCCCCGGGACCGACGATCTCTAACTTAAAATCATCGAAGACATGGTACCTAATCCTAATGACTTCCAGGTCCTCTGATGTGAGGACGGAATCTATTCTAAAAGGACCATAGTCCGAAACTTTATGTTCTTCGGATCAGCCTGAAGAACCTACTACCCCGAAACCATGATCCTCGTTGGAAGGGCTATCCAAGCCCCAAGAAGATCGGGACAAACTAGTTTGACTCATGAGTACGGAGGGGACTGACCTAAAGGGTGAGGAGGCCGAGCAACAAGGAGAGTTTGGGCAGGATCGACGGTAGCTCGACTGAGTCCGAGCTATTCCTCGCACAAAGTACTGAAGTTCACCCTTTAAGCAATAGTGACAATCAAAAGGAGTAATATAGACTCTATTTATAAGAGGCACGGACGGCTCCGATCTGCTCCCATTTCATCTACCCTTTTAGATCTTCGTCAGGTGCCAGATACCCATTGGTCAGAACGGGTAGACTCGGAGCAAAGCAACGAACGGTTAGATTTCATGGCTAATGGACTTTTCCCAATCTTGTCATGCTACCGATCTACAACGCCGTAATATGGACACGATTTGAAGATCGGCCTCGACTTCGATAGGGTACTTACATCGATCACTTAGAGGTAGATCGACCTCATAAGTGGGGGGCAAACTATTATGGAATGGGGTTGGTGTGGCCTCGGCCTATTTAGAGTCGACCGCCGACCTACCCCAATGGATCGTTCGAGTAGAACAATGTGACATTTCGTCCACGATTAGCTGTAGGTCAGCTTAGGCCGACCTACATTTTCGACCGACTTACTGAAGATCGCCTCCTGATAAAATAAGGTAGGCCTTCATACCTCATCCTCGTCGGATTCAAGTCGGCCGCCGAGCTACATGAATAGACTCATAGCTCATCAATGATCGACCTACAACCATCTCTGCTGAAACTGCATCCTCTCCGAATCGAAAAATATAAAGAGGAATCTTTCGCAATCCCGTCTCCTAAAAAAGAAAGAAATCTTCCAAATCAATCCAAGGCGACTAACTCGGAAAGCCGTTAGAGTTCGAAATGGATACGACTCCAACTCCTTTCCTATAAATAAAGGAGCTTCGGGACCCTCTAGGTATGCCATTCCGCTTTCTCTTCTCACTATTCTCCAATCTTCTAACTTGAATATCGGAAGGTCTTCATCGGAAAATACTTCGGTGGAAATTTTATTGCAGGTGAACGGATGAAGCTCCAGCAAAGTTCGTCCTCGGCCTCATATTCCTTGGTGGTTAAGCTCCTCTATCCTCATCGACCGACCTCAAGTTGGAAGATCCAGGAGCAACAATTTTTAATCCGTGTCACCTCGCCAATCAAAATGTATCAAGTGGTCATCTATATTCACTCTGGCACCTTGTTAGAACCGATAAATATACTTTATTTATTATATCGTATTCTGGCTGCTTAATTGTTTGTATTCTTTATAAAAAGGCCGTTTATATAATTCGGTAATAGCTTGAAACAAAAGGCACCTTAAAGTAATCTATGCGCGCATTTGCAATGGGGCCATGCTCTTTAAGCTTTTCTAATTAATAAACTCAATTCACATCAACCAATAATCATCAAAATTGAGAAACAGATGTCAGAATGTATCAAATATAAAGGTAGGTCATAAAAGGTGGTGGAGTGGAGTGGAGTGGAGTGGCTAGGGAACCATAAACCTTCCCCGTGAGAGAGCAGTGCATGATTAATAGACCCAACTGGTAATTAACTTCGCAAAGATTCTCTATTTTCACGAAGTCCATCAGCCAACTGCCGTGGGATGTCGGCATAAAGCTCCCAGCAATCTAAAAAGCCTAAGAATCTTCAACTTTTACATAAATGGAGGAAAATAAACGTTGCTGAAGTTTTAAAATCCATCATATATGGCCTTTTGATAGCTTTCATATCCATTTGGTCCATCCTTCAATATTTCTTCGAGCCCCATTCAATGGAAGCCATCCCCCATCCTAATCCTAAATATGGCTGATGGACCACAAATCCTTCTTGTGAATTGAAAGCGGTCCATGCCCGGTGGACCTAGGTATTTAATCAGCTAGGATTATTTCTTTTTTCATAAAGTTATTAAAAAAAAGAAGAAGGCAGGAAATAGGGAGCATCGATCATTTCAACAATCGGTGAGTCCACATCTCTCATTGATCAATTGAAAATGGGGTAACACTTAATATCCAAGATTCTCGCATAAATTGTATAAAGCATTGTTTTTTCTCATTTCAAAAATTTCTCTTCCAAGAAAAGATATGATGATGAAAATATCATCATCTTCGTGTTTGAATGCGGGATCTCCCCGAGGAATGCCGACCAATTGAGATGAGAATGATTGAGAGAAATCATGATTAATTTCCCCCGTTTTGTGGCAAACTAAGCGCTTGTTTTCACAACCCTGCTTATTTTATATTGCAAATAGTTAATAAATAGATACGTACGTGAACTAATCCAGGATCTCAGGTGTCTGAAGAAATCGGTCCTAGTGGTTGGCAAGAGGACCCGGCAGGTGGTTCGGCATGGCCGGTATTACCTTGGAAAAAGTCCATAAACTATTACTTGTTAGGTGTCAACATAAAACACTCGACGATCCAGAAATAACTAGAAAAGTGATACCTTAAATGCTGGGGAAAAGGTGAGGAGACGTTGCAAAAGATCCGTGACACGTGGTCTTTCATATCTCCGATGCCTATCCGGTCCAAAGTCACATGATTTCGTCCATTGCTCGAATTCGAATCAACGCCATCCTCCATCGACCCATATAATTACACCGTGGGGCCTTGGTGGACCTTCACCGGCCATACGCACGCATGGCCAACTTCGGATTCCATCTCCCTTCCCTTTTGTAGCCATTCGGGCACTTGATTTGCTCGGCATCATCACACTCCGCCGCATGAAGGAAGATATGAGCCACCATTGTAGAATAATGGGCGGGCATGCGATTAGAAAAACTAAACTGCAGAACCCTCGGCACAAGAGCCCATTTTTCTGGGACCCTGACGCACGCTGTGAAGTCAAGACCCACGAGCTAGCCATGTAACAGTAGTTGTAGCTCTCCATCATGATCATCATCTCCAAGAGCCACATCAGTTGTTTGTGTCCCTTTCCCCACCTCCATCTGTGGCTTCTTATAAATCTAGTCTTCTATAGATTATGTTGGAAGGAAGAAGCCTTGGCCATTTGAAAGGTTCGAGGCCAACTTCCCCATGGAGAGTTGGCAACGTCCGGATTACATCAGCACACGGAGAAAAGGGACGGGAAGGGGAAGGGGTATGGAAACCGGAATCCGATTCGGTTGTTCGCACGCATGGACTGCACACGTGATGTGAGACCTTGGAGTCCATGTTCCCCTCTCCACCTTCTCCTTGGTTTTAAAGGAACAATTTTTTTTTAAAAAAAATGGCACATATAGAATTTATCAAAGAATGCAACATGGGATGGGTGGCTGTGATGCTGCCAAGTCATGCCGGCTTCAAGTCACCCTCCTCCCTCCCCCTAAGAAAAAATTATTGAGCGCGCGTGGAATAGCAAGTTCCGGACAAAGAAAGAAAGCCAGCAAAGAAAGTTATGGCTCCCTGACAAAATAACTAATCAATAAAAGATTGATGATTATGTAAAAGAAAAATAATTAGAGGCAACACGTATTATCCAAGATGGAATAGTTGTCATGCCACATAACTGAATGTGTCGGTAAGAGCCAAGAACGTAAAATCCCTTTGATACACAATCATCTTTTTTAAGGTGGGATGAGACGGCATATTAATTGGAGAACTTTAGGCAAGGTTTAGGAACGTAGAACCCTTTTAGATAGGCATCATGGTACAAAGGAAAGAACATAGAAGCTTGGTCATGCCTCCTTTATCTGTGCAAAGAGCGAGAGAGATGTCGAATGAAGCCTTGTTTCTCTTTGCGTCTTACTGATTCGTAGTTATTTTTCATCAATAACTATCTTCGTTGAGATGCTTTTTTGTTTTAATAATTCCTACTCGGTAGTCGCTGGTGTGTTTTTGCATGACTAATTTTTCTTGTCTAATTAACATTTTTTTTTTATGAAGTTAATTTTAGCATATGTATCCATAGGTGGCCTTTTTCTGTAAGAATGAAATGTGGACAAACATGGCTTTTCCAAGTATTATGTAAATACTAGTTATTTGATCTTTATCCGTCTAATATTTTTGACCATTCTCTATAGTTAGTAAACTATAAGGAACTGTTAATCAATCATGGTAATAAACAATTATTTAAGATCGATTAACTATATTCATATCTACATAGCAACCATGTGTATCGATCTTAATTGGCTAAAAATTATATACTTTGTTCAGTGATGAAAGATATGCATTATGATTGCGAACCATGTATCTTTAATCTTTATAAGTGCTCTTCTAATAGCCAAGTAAAACAAAGAATAATTGCATGATAGCAATAGTTATACATGGTTGATCACCACAATTTATACTATGGTTAACATAAAATGTTCTGGTTCTTTCAGCCTATTTATATTTCTCAATCGATTGACTATTTTTAATTGATTAACCTTCTTTGACTTTGTTTTTGATTGACCACTCTTTGATTGATTGCCTCTTATGTATAGGCTTGGTTGATCTATTATTGATTATCATTTTTCCTTTCTAGGCCTTTGGTCAATCAACTATTACTGATCAAATGATTTTTGTAGATCTTGATTGATCCATTGTTATCAGCCAATTTGTCTCTTCTCCATTTGATTTCCAATTAAATTCAACCTATACTTCTCAATTAGTTTTGTTGCTTGACAACTAGAATTATTCTAGGTGTAGTTTACAATTACATTTTTCGATCTTGATAACAAATGTTCAAATCTTATCGGGTTGAGTTTGGATTAAACCAAACATATCTTTTTAATGACAATTCCCTATTTTCAGGATTAGAGGAAATATATTCATATGGTCGGCCTTTTGGTAGTTCAACTGTATAGTTCAAATATCCATTCTCCTATGGTTTGAAAATAGGGAATAATCTAATCTATACTTAGATGATTCAACCAAATACTTTGAATATTTATAATGGTCATAATTAATTTGGCCATTTTTATGCAATTGGCCCTTATTATTTTTTCTAATTTAGATGAGAGCAGTCATTACATGGATAATTTTGTGCCGGTTCAATAGTAGATTTTTGTAAGATTTTTGCACCATCTAAATATTATTTGGGCTTAACGTATCATATCTTATTTGAAATTGCTTAATTGTTTAGTGGTGGAAATAATTTATGCATTGAAAAATTATCCTTAATCTCATCCTGATGTAAACATCGAATCGCTTTGTTTTGTGACGTATAACTATAGTTTGTGCCATAAATTAATCACGAAGCAAAATTATGCCATGTGATTAACTGGTCATTCGGTGGCCTTCTATTTCAACTTCATGTGCTGTCTCTTCAATAAATTTATGGCCTTGTTGGAAGTAGTGACCGTTTTTTCATCTTGAGTGAGGCTTCTTTATCAGCATCTGAATTTTGTTTTTCTTTTAAAAAAAAATTAGACGGCTCATATATAACATGAGTATGAATATAATCTAAAAAATTAGAAAAAAAAATATTCCACAAAAATGAGGTAAAATGGAGACAATAGTCCAAAAGCTTCCACCTGAATGCTAAATAACATGGATGGCTATCCAATCGACGGCACTGTTTGTCTCATAGTATATGTATCTATGGCACTGCTTGTCTTATGGTATATATGTCTGATATGAATAGTGTTGTATCCTCGAAGAGGCCTCCTAATGTCATGGATGAGAGATGTTGAGTTGCTCCGGTACTCTCACTCCACATTTAACTCACTGTCGTAGCAGAATCCCCCTTAATCCCCAGATGATCAGCTCTTAAAAACCACCTTGTATATATGATGCCCTCCAATGTTGCTCTCTGCTCCGCACCCAATATAGTAGTCTTAAAGAGGTGGATCCCACCAGCCACAATCAATATGAAATCCAGTCTCTAGATCATAAAACTAGCACTGCCACTACTACCAGTGACACTATTGTCGAAGTTGACCTTTAGAAAAACTTGAGGGAAGCTCTCAAGCAATGAAGACTCGTTGAGGCACTACAATAGCATGAGGGGAGTCTCAGGTGTCTCAAGTCATAAAGATCAAACCGGTGGATGATAAGTCATTAATCTCTGCAACTTGAATCACAATCCTCTCCAAGACCAACCTCACCATCATCCACCTTGCCTCAAAATTGCAGCTATTTTGGGCCGGCTAGATATGATAGGAAATATAAACAGTCCTGATGTTGACTGACCTAGAACCCTCGGCCACTATGCTCTATTGTAATGCCTTTAGAAAGTCCGGCACCACCTCTACAGGCCTAAGCACCTATGGAAGAGCATTAGATAACTGCCAAGCATGAGTAGCTCTTAGGCTGAGAAATAGTGTGTACTCCACTGTCTCCTCCTCCTATCCACATCTAGGGCAAGAAGATAGGATATAAATCCATCCCTCGGGCCCTCAGTAGGCTTTTGGTGGAAAGACGATCCCACGCAACCTTTCAAAGAAATAGGCTCACTCTATGGTGAGCCCCAATCCTCTAGATCCAAGTCCCCTCAAGTCTCCTAGTCAACTCACTCTTATAAAGATTATACAAGTCCCTGGCTACTATCCTTGGAGTGCACAAAGATTGCCAAACCCTAATGTCGGGTTCACCGTGGATGGGGATCGCCTGGGCCAAAACCCATTTAGCCAACTAACCTCCAAAGTAATGAATCACCTACTCCACATCCCATCCTCCCACCCCTTAACCTGCAAAAGGTTCAGAACTCGAGCTTCAGAATCCCCCTATATGCTCCAAAAGACACCTATATGCTCCACAATATCCAGAATCCCCTTGATCATCTATCTAACTCGAGCTTCGATCTTTGGGTTGAAGAGCATAGCAAACTTGAGGAGATTCACCTTATGACCAAAAGTGGCGCAATAGTCCTCTAAAGTCCAATGGAAGGCAACTACATTTCAGGCCAAAGCTCGAGCCACCAAAATGAAGGAACGGTGCTGCATGAGAGATCAGAACGGATCGGATGCAACATAATTCAAAAATTTTTTGAATCGATCCAGCGTGCTGTTTATAGATCTAAATAACATAAAAGTATATAATCATGTATACTAAGGGATGATCACATTACCTTATGTGGATAGATGATCTCTACAATCCGATGATCAAAAACTTTGATCGAGGTCCACTGTTGAGTTGTGCATGCACCCAGTCTCTATAGGTATTCACTCGAACTTAGATCTGGATATCTTTTTTGACTTAGATCTATCTTCAATAAATCATATTTACATCTTCTGGATCTATCTTCGATCAGATCATCAACAGTAACTAGATCAACAGTTGATCGCTTCTCCATCTTCTGTAGTGCAGACAATATCTAATCCTTCGAGTACTTCAAGATCAGCCCAACTCTTTTGGGCGTGGGAGAGAGAAAGTAGAGAACAGAGAGAGAGAGAAGGTATGGAAGAAGAGAAGCAGGGCTCTGGTAGTTTCTAAAAACTATAATTTTAAACTATTAGTAGATTATATATTTATAGAAATAGAAAACTAAGAGTCCTTGGGCTTTAGGTCATTGACCAGGCTAAAGACTTAAAGCAAAAGGACTCTCAGAAGGATCTGGTGTCCTACTTCTACTTTCATGTAATTTTTTGTCGAACAAAAATCATCTGGATGTGCACCACCCTTATCTAGATAAGGGTGGTTGGCGCCCCATAGCCTCCTCCTCTTGTTTGAAGTTTAAAAGCAAACAAATTCCATCTCATCCATATCTGCAAGAGGCACATGCTAGGAGATAATTAAGGGACGTGCGCCCATTCTCTCTCTCTCAGATGGTGCATGGCCCTAGAAAAAATCTAGGGGGCATGTGCCCTCATCTTCTATGCACAAAGAAAGAAAAAAGGAGGGGGGGGGGGGGGGGGGTGCGGCCTAAACTTGGTGCCCCCTTCATCCTTATCTAATCAAGAGACCTAGGGCACACCAACTCTTGGTGTCCCTATGAACCATATTCAATTAGGCTATGTCCTTTTTAATAGAGAACCTAAATCAGAAAAAATTAGATTCAATCATGTGCTAGCATGATTTTTTTGAACCTAATAGGATCAAATCTAATTCAATTAGACTGTATGAGTCTAATTGAAACATCCAAAACCAAAATCCTTGATTGTATGATTCTATAGATTTAATTCTACATGGTAATGGAACATATCATGATCTTTATCATTGATATCATCGAAACTTTTTTAATTCATTCAATTAGGACTATCGATCATCAAAATAATTCTAATTAGTCCTACATCTACCAGTGACACCTAGTAATATATAGTGGCAATCTATTAGAACTGAAAAAGAACCTCTTAGTGTAGTTATCATATGATTCAGTTCTTTTATTGTGAGTTCCGATAGGATTGAAGTAAAGTCTAACTTGTCAAACCTCATGTCTGTCATATGATATAATTGTTAGATATATATGTCCTAGAAGCCAGAATTGGCTGACACTTGTAATATACTTCTAAGGGCAAAATTATAATTTTGACTAAAATCAATAAATAGGTTATTTTCTATCACATATGTGTATTTAGTATCTGTGATACATCCTTTGAGTTAATGGCAATGATAATTCATATTTTCAAGAGTTGAAAATTTAAGACATGAATAATCATTATTAACTCATAAATTGCTCCTGACCATAGGATCATCACGAGGATGGTGATTGATCCGAAAGATTGGTGTACAATCGCTTCTCTTTAGTAGATGAGTCTTGAGTCTATGGTGTGGAGACACCGGAGCGAGAGTATACAGATACTCGTTAGAGAATGAGGGCACTGAGCGTGACCACCTCGAGTAGTCATTAGGGAGTCTACCTTCTCGTCAATGACTGACTCGATGCTGCAGTAGTGTGTCTGGTTCTTTGACCTGAGGTGCATCGGCAGTTCACCTTGAGGGTGTTATAGTTTGACTACACCATTACTCGATCTCCTAGCCATTCGAAATCCTGAGGTGTATGTTGGCTATAGCATGTTCATTGTAGGAACTGGATTGCATCAAGATGGAATCTATCTACCTCGGTGGTAGAGGAGCAGCCCTATGATGATCATGAGAATCAAGTCCAGAAGACCATGGCCATGGCAGAGTGAAATAATAGAAAGAGTTTCTATTTAGATTTTCACATCAGACTCGAATCGAATGATTACATCATATGACAGAAACTAGGGTTTGACGAGTTCACCTTAACCCTAATCTGATCGGGGCTCAAGATAGAAGAACTTAATCACACAGGTAGCTGCACCAAGAGGTTCGCATTCAGCTCTGATGGGTTGCCACCATATACTGCTAGGTGTCACTGGTGGATTTTGGGAGCAATTAGAATGATTTAGATGATCGATCATTCTAGCTGTTCGAATCAGAAGAGTTCTGATCCATCGAAAGGAGTTTCGATGATGTCGATGATAGAGATCATGACATATCCCATTACCATACAGAACTGAACCTAACTGGGTCACACAAATAAGGGTTTGAATCTGGTGATCATCAATTGAACTGATCTAGTTCAATTGATCTGAATGAGATTCAATTAGGTTCAAAAAAATCGTGCTAGCACTCGATTGAACCTAACGTTCTTCTTTTACTATCATAAATAAGTTGTCCTGACTGAGCCAAAGGAGTTTGTGCTCAATCAGAGGCCTTCATATGGTCTGACTGGAGGTTGTCCAAGTCAGAAAAGGTTGTCTTATTTTGTAAGACATTACCTGCCATTTTTGGTCACCTGCCATTTCTTGTTCTTTGACTTTGGTCAAAAGTCTACCTTTGACTGGTCAAATGTTGACCATTGATACTTTGACTTTTGACCACATGTCATGCACCTATTGGAGAGCTGGTGGGGGCCTGTCCCCCTGCCAGAATGGCTGGCCCAAGTTGGAGGCGCCTAGGAGTCCTTGTTGGACAAGGACTCCATCTCCTTTTTGGATTCCAATTAGAGTTCTACTAAGAACCAACTTTGACTGGTCTTAGGTGCCCTCTAAGGAGGAATCCAGGGGTCTCTATTCCCACCAATCAGATTTAGATCTGATTTCACAAAGGGATTGTGATTGGTTGGAAGAAGAGGAGTTGGATCACAGATAGTCTATAAATAAGACCCTGCGCCCAACTCAGATTAAGTTTGAGAAATTCCCACGCCCCAAGGCTGCCTCTCCCTTCTTCCTCCATGCCAAACTCACCTTCTCCCTCTCCTCTCCACATTCAAAAGGAGTTTTGGGTCTTAGTTGGTGCAATCCAGATCAAGAAAAGACGACTAAAAGCTAGAAGGCTGCGCTGCTGCAAAGGACGACTGCTGATCTTCAAAAGAAGTTTTGAAGATCCTTCAGATTAGATCCAGATCTAATTTTTGGAGGCATGATAGAGAAGAAGAGGATCTCTAGATCCTAGCCGAGTGGATATCGGATAGAGGCCAGGCGCTTGCGTGGCTAGATCCAGAACCTTCCGCTGCAAATCAGGATCATCAATGGGTAATAGGATTACCCAAATCAGGTAAATTAAATTTGATTTAATTTATTATTATTTTATTTTATTTATTAAAATAATAAGAATTAGATCTAAAATATCTCAAGATCTGATATAGATCAAAGAAATTTTTTTTTTGAAATATATCTCTTGATCTGATCAGATCTGAACGAACCTGGACCGAGAAATCAGGATTTTCCTTCAACTGGTATCAGAGCCAAGGTTCTAAATTATTTAGATCTAATTTTAAATTTATTTTAATTAAAAAATAAATGATTTTCAGATGTCACATGAGATGTGATCAGATCTGAAATCAGAAAAAATTAAAATTAAATGATTTGGATCTAAGATTAGAAAATATGCATGACTAGTTCTAAAATAGAATAGTTCTATAGAATAGTCTTGCATGTTTTTGATTTAATCTGATTAAATCATATTTTAGATCTTTTATTTACTATTTTTTGATATTATAAGTGTTATAATAACATCTAAAAAATAGCAAATAAAAATTATTTAATTTTAAATATCATATGAGATATGATTGATGCATGTCTAGACTAGTTGTAGAATAGTTCTACATAATTGTCTAGATTAGAGTTTATTTTGATAAGATCAAATTAAATCTAATTTTTTAGATTATTATGAGATAATTTAGATCTGAAAACATGCATGATTCGATACATGAGATGTATGCAAAATATGCCATGATTAGATCTAATTTATATATGAGATATATGATATAGATCTAAAACTATTTTGTAGTATTGCATGTTCCTGATTAAGGCGTTCCTCTTGGCCGTCCGGTCATAAGAACGAAGAAGGGTTTAAAGGCCCTCTCTTTCCATTCGATGGGGTGTTCTTATGATGTGTAGGGGTGCTGCGTGTTCGTCCTTAATCAGAAACCCAAAACTTACTTTCTGCAAAACCCTAGATCCTGAAACCCTAGGATTTATTGTGCATATTTTGTTTATGAACCCTACTTAATTAAAAATTAAGATTATGGAATATTCAATTAGGTCTAAAATTAAGAATTTCAGATCTAAGACATATTCATAATACTGGGTTCGGGCTTGGGTAGCTCAATTAGGTCTAAGCGGTTGATCAAACCGAATCAAGAGTTGGTTAGATGGGATCAACAATGCTTAAATTGACCAGCCTAATAGGATTAAGTCTGGGTCAAGATCGAGTCACGATCAAGCAAGACCTAATTAGGCTCAGAGGTTAGAGTCTGGATTGTAGGCTAACCCAATTGGTTCTGGCTCAACAATTTGGTGTCTAAGGTAAGTTTGGCACATACGACCGACTGATTTTTAATTGGAAGCTACTCGATCTGAATGCATTCTTGTATGAGTTAATGGCATATTCCTTCCACCGGTCTCACTTACCTGGCCATATCTGTTGACACAGTTCTGATCTGAGGTGGTCAATAATCCGAGCTAACCCATGCCACTAGGTTAGTCATAATTGTTATGACTATGACAAGTCTAGTTTAATGAGACCTGAATCAATTCTTCCTAAGAAAAGATTAAGTCTGAGGTCTTCCACCATTGTAGATGTGCGGGCCCTTCCCGGGGTTGATTGTTCTCGGCTGGATACAGTGGCTCAGTTGCACCGAAAAGATGCAACCATGTCTATTAGGCATTGGATGCTATGGGCTGGAGGATGAGTTGGGCTCAATATTTTGGATACGGTGAGAGACTCAATTAGGAATCCAGTCTGTGCAAATGGTGGGTCTGACTTAACTAAGGAGTGGATCAATATTTTGGATACGGTGAGATTCATGAATTAGAGACCAAGTTTGGGTGCACCATGATTAGAGAATCATTGAACAAGAGTTGTTCACTCATTGGCTAACCCATCACCAATAACTGTTAGGTGAGGTGATGAGTCAGTTGGTGAGACCGCACCACCCACTAGAAATCATTAATCATGGAGATTTTTGCATCTCTACAGAGGGAGTGTAGGGATCCAAGAAAATAGTGGAAGCTAATTTATTTAAAAATAAAATCTCTAAATAAATTGGTCAAGTCATAATTACAGTATCTAACTAGAATCTTTGACTCTCTATAGAAAAATATCTGCGTCCAATCCATTGGCACGTATCCTGGACACACATAGACTGACTGGACCCAATTATAAAGATTGGCTCAGGAAACTACAAAATAGTTTTGAGTTCCGAGAAGTTAATCCATGTATTGGTCTCCCACCTTACCAACCCGTCCATCCATTGAACAGAGAGCGTCTCTGAAGAAATGGATAGACGAAGATAATAAGGCCAGATATTACATGTTGGGCTCGATGTCTGATGAGCTCCAGCGCCAACATGAAGGATATCGGGACTGCTCGCCAAATGTTGGCTCACCTGCAGGAGATGTTTGGTGAACAGAGTCGCGCAGCCAAGTATCAAGTCACAAAATGACTTTTTAAGGCTAAGATGCGTGATGGGCAGTCAGTCCAAGATCACTGTCTGACAATGATCAAGGACATGGAAGAGCTTGAGAAGCTCGGATGTGAAGTTAGACTTGGACCTGCAGAATGATATTATTCTGCAATCCTTGACTGATGCATATGGGCAATTCATCATGAATTACCACATGCATAAACTTCAAAATTCCTTGGCCGAATTAATGAATATGCTGGTTACCGCTGAGCTTTCTATGAAAGATTCTAAAGGCTCAGTTCTTGCTATGGAACGGACTTCTTCCAAAAAAAAGTCTTATGGAAAGAAAAAGAAGTCTGCGAAAAAGCAGAAGGTGGAAGGAACAAAGAAGAAGAAGGCAGAGCCGAAGATGAAAGCCGCTGTCAAAGGAAAAGTATTTCCATTGCAACAGCGACGGCCATTGGAAGCGGAACTGCCCTACTTACCTGGCCACCCTGAAGAACAAGAAGGAAGGTCCTTCTGGAGGTATGCTCGTTATTGAGTCTAACCTTACGATTTCTTCTGCATCCAGTTGGGTGCTTGACTCTGGTTCTAGTGCTCATCTGTGCACTTCCATGCAGGGTCTTGAGGATAGCAGGAGGCTGAGGGATGGAGACATGATCCTACGCATCCGTAATGGAGCAAGAGTTGCTGCAGTAGCCATGAAAATATACCCTCTTCGATTACCATCTGGTTTAGACTTAGTTTTGAAAGACTGTTATTATGTGCCTGCAGCTAGCAGGAATTTGATTTCTGTTTCATGCTTAGCACAAGAAGGCTATGTGATTACCTTCTTTAAGGACCATTGTAACATTCTTTATGAAAGAAATAAAATTATAAATGGATTTTCTTATTAATGGTCTTTATCAGCTACATATTGATGTACCTATTCTAACTATCGAGCAAAATGTGAATGCCAAACGACCTAGGGATAGTCCAAACGACAGATATCTATGGCACCTGAGATTAGGTCATATAGCAGAAGATAGGATCAACAAATTGGAGAAAAATGGGCTATTGAGTCCATTGACTTCTGAGTCATATCCAACTTGTGAATCTTGTCTTCAAGGCAAAATGACTAAACTCCCTTTTGTTGGACATGGGGAAGAGGGCCACAGATCTCCTTGCCCTAGTACATACTGATGTGTGCGGCCCATTTGATGTGCCGACTAGAGGCAATTTTGTCTACTTCATTACCTTTACCGATGATCTATCTAGGTATGGGTATGTGTATCTTATGAGACACAAGTCTGAAGCTTTTGAAAAGTTCAAAGAATTCAGACATGAAGTAGAAAAATAAACTGAAAAACCCATTAAGGTTCTTCGATCAGATCGAGGAGGTGAATACCTTAGCCGAGAATTCCTAGACTATCTAAAGAAAAATGGCATAGTCTCTCAATGGACTCCATCAGGAACACCTCAACTCAATGGGGTTTTAGAACGGAGAAATTGGATCCTATTGGATATGGTTCGATCCATGATGAGCTTCACAGACCTCCCTGATTTTTTTTGGGGACACTCATTGTTAACTTCAATTTATCTACTGAATAGGATTTCCTCTAAAATCGTTCCTACCACACCGTATGAGATATGGCACGGTAAGAAACCAAGTCTGAGTCATCTCAGAATTTGGGGTTGTCCGGCTCATGTCAAAAGACAACAAGCGGACAAGTTAGAGTTTAGGTCCTTTAGAGCTCGATTCATAGGATATCCTAAAGAGTCATTAGGATACTATTTCTACATTCCAGAAGACCACAATGTGATTGTGAGTCGACATGCCATCTTTCTTGAAAAATAGTTTATTCAAGATAGCGGCATTGGAAAGTAGATTAAGCTTGATGAGAAAGTCTCACAAGTACAACGAGCTAAGGACCAAATTGGAAACCAAATTAGGTTGAGCCAATAAGAACACTACCTCCTCCACCTCGTAGATCGAAAAAAGTTTTCCATCCCCCTGAGAGATACTTAGGTATTATTTCAGAGGAAAGTAGAGAAAATATTCCTCGTAGGTAATGGTGCTCATGGTGATGATCCCAAAACCTACAATGAGGCGATATTAGATATCGACTTTGAGAAATGGCTAGAGGCAATGCAGTCAGAAATTGACTCGATGCACTCAAACCAAGTCTGGACCTTGGTAGATCCACCAGAAGGTATAGTACCTATTGGGTGTAAATGGATCTTCAAGAGAAAGATTGGTGCAGATGAAAATGTGGAGACATTCAAGGCTAGACTAGTGGCAAAAGGTTATAGTCAACGCGAAGGCATTGACTATCAGGATATCTTTTTTCCAGTGGCTATGCTAAAATCCATCCGCACATTGCTTGCCATTGCAGCCTATTTCGATTATGAAATATGGCAAATGGACGTGAAAATGGCATTCTTAAATGGATATCTTGAGGAAGATATCTATATGGAACAACCGCTAGGTTTCACATCCAGTGATACTGATCACAAGGTTTGCAAGCTGCAAAGGTCCATATATGGACTTAAGCAAGCATCTCGGAGCTGGAACACTCGTTTCAATGATGTGATCAAAATGTTTGGTTTCATCAAAAATGAAGAGGAACCATGTGTTTTCAAAAAGGTCAGTGGGAGCGCTGTTGTCTTCCTCGTATTGTACGTGGATGACATCCTCCTTATTGGGAATGATATTTCCATGATGACAACAGTCAAATTATGGTTGTCCAAGAATTCTTCATGAAAGACCTAGGCGAAGCATCCTTTATTCTAGGAATTAAGGTCTATAGGGATAGACCGAATAGGATGCTAGGACTTTCACAGAAGATGTACATAGAGAAAGTACTAAAGAGGTTTAGTATGGAAAACTCTAAGAGGGGATTAATATCCTTCAGACATGGTATTCATCTTTCCAAGAAGATGTGCCCTAGCACACCTGAGGAAATAGAATGCATGAGCAAGATCCCTTATGCTTCTGCAATAGGGAGCCTCATGTATGCCATGCTATGTACACGACCTGATATAGCCCATGCTGTGAGTGTCACAAGCAGATATCAGTCAAATCCAGGTGAAGAACACTGGACTTCTATGAAATGTATCCTTAAGTACTTAAGAAGAACTAAGGATATGATGTTGGTCTTTGGTAATGGAGAACTCCAAGTTCAGGGATACACAGACTCGGAATTTCATGTCCGATATAGATGATCGAAAGTCGACATCTGGGAGTCTGTTTGTGTGCAATGGTGGTGCTGTCAGCTGGAAGAGTTTCAAGCAAACGGTGATAGCAGATTCCACCATGGAAGCAGAATATATCGCTGCATCAGAGGCTGCAAAGGAAGCATTCTGGTATAAGAAGTTTGCTGCAGAAATTGGAGTAATGCCATCAGATGCCATTCCTCTATACTGCGACAACAATGGCACCATAGCCCTTGCTAAGGAGCCGAGGTCTCACCAAAAATCCAAGCACATTGAGCGGCGATACCACCTCATCCGCGATTACCTCGAGAAGGGTTACGTCGAGGTCAAGAGAGTCAACTCCGCAGATAATGTGGCAGACCCACTTACAAAGTTGTTGGACCAGCAGAAGTTCGAAGCCCACCTTGAGAAGATGGGACTTAGACTTGTAGCCAATTGGCTTTAGGACAAGTGGAAGATTGTTAGATATATGTGCCCTAGAAGCCAGAATTGGCTGACACTTGTAATACACTTCTAGGGGCAAAATTATAATTTTGACTAAAATCAATAAAATGGATTATTTTCTATCACATATGTGTATTTAGTGTCTGTGATACATTCTTTGAGTTAATGGCAATGATAATTCATATTTTCAAGAGTTGAAAATTTAAGACATGAATAATCATTATTAACTCATAAATTGCTCCCGACCATAGGATCATCACGAGGATGGTGATTGATCCGGAAGGTTGGTGTACAATCGCTTCTCTTTAGTAGATGAGTCTTGAGTCTACGGTGTGGAGACACCGGAGCGAGAGTACAGGTACTCGTTAGAGAACGAGGGCACTGAGCGTGACCACCTCGAGTAGTCATTAGGGAGTCTACCTTCTCGTCAATGACTGACTCGATGCTGTAGTAGTGTGTCTGGTTCTTTGACCTGAGGTGCATCGGCAGTTCACCTTGAGGGTGTTATAGTTTGACTACACCATTACTCGGTCTCCTAGCCATTCGGAATCCTGAGGTGTATGTTGGCTATAGCATGTTCATTGTAGGAACTGGATTGGCATCAAGATGGAATCTATCTACCTCGGTGGTAGAGGAGCAGCCCTATGATGATCATGAGAATCAAGTCCAGAAGATCCATGGCCATGGCAGAGTGAAATAATAGAAAGAGTTTCTATTTAGATTTTCACATCGGACTCGAATCGAATGATTACATCATATGACAGAAACTAGGGTTTGACGAGTTCACCTTAACCCTAATCTGATCGGGGCTCAAGATAGAAGAACTTAATCACACAGGTAGCTGCACCAAGAGGTTCACATTCAGCTCTGATGGGTTGCCACCATATACTGCTAGGTGTCACTGGTGGATTTTGGGAGCAATTAGAATGATTTAGATGATCGATCATTCTAGCTGTTCGAATCAGAAGAGTTCTGATCCATCGAAAGGAGTTTCGATGATGTCGATGATAGAGATCATGACATATCCCATTACCATACAGAACTGAACCTAACTGGGTCACACAAATAAGGGTTTGAATCTGGTGATCATCAATTGAACTGATCCAGTTTAATTGATCTGAATGAGATTCAATTAGGTTCAAGAAAATCATGCTAGCACTCGATTGAACCTAACATTCTTCTTTTACTATCATAAATAAGTTGTCCTGCCTGAGCCAAAGGAGTTTGTGCTCAATCGAGGCCTTCATATGGTCTGACTGGAGGTTGTCCAAGTCAGAAAAGGTTATCTTATTTTGTAAGACATTACCTACCATTTTTGGTCACCTGCCATTTCTTGTTCTTTGACTGTGGTCAAAAGTCTACCTTTGACTAGTCAAATGTTGAACATTGACACTTTGACTTTTGACCACATGTCACGCACCTATTGGAGAGCTGGTGGGGGCCTGTCCCCCTGCCAGAACCTGGCAAGGAAAAGGGTGCATGCCACGCTTGGCGTGTGCCCAAGTTGGAGGCGCCTAGGAGTCCTTGTTGGACAAGGACTCCATCTTCTTTTTGGATTCCAATTAGAGTTCTCCTAAGAACCAACATTGACTGATCTTAGGCACCCTCTAAGGAGGAATCCAGGGGACTCTATTTCCACCAATCAGATTTAGATTTGATTTCACAAAGGGTTGTGATTGGTTGGGAAGAAGAGAAGTTGGATCATAGACAGCCTATAAATAAGACCCTACGCCCAACTCAGATTAAGTTTGAGAAACCCCACGCTCCAAGGCTGCCCCTCCCTTCTTCCTCCACACCAAACTCACCTTCTCCCGCTCCTCTCCACGTCCAAAAGGAGTTTTGGATCTTGGTTGGTGCAATCCAGATCAAAGAAAGGCGACTAAAAGCTAGAAGGCTGCACTGCTGCAAAGGATGACTGCTGATCTTCAAAAGGAGTTTTGAAAATCCTCCAGATCAGATCCAAATCTGATTTTTGGAGGCATGATAGAGAAGAAGAGGATCTCCAGATCCAGTTCGAGTGGATACCGGTAGAGGCCAGACGCTTGCATGGCTAGATCCAGAACCTTTCGCTGCAAACAGGATCATCAACGGGTAATAGGATTACCCAAATCAGGTAAATTAAATTTGATTTAATTTATCCTTATTTTATTTTATTTATTAAAATAATAAGAATCAAATCTAAAATATCTCAGATCTGATATAGATCAAAGAAAATTTTTTTTAAAATATATCGCTTGATCTGATCAGATCTGAACGAACCTGGACCGAGAAATCAGAATTTTCCTTCAATAATCAATCGATTTGAGTTTGATGTGAAATCCTAATAGAAACTATTTTCTATTTTTCACATTGCCATGGCCATGGACTTTAAAACTCAATCTCATGATCTTCATAGAACTACTCCTACTCTACTAAGGTTGATAGATCCCATCTTGAAGCAATCCAATTTCTACAATGAACATGCTACAGTCAACATACACCTTAAGGCTCCATATGACTAGAAATCAAGTTATAGTGTAGTCAAACTATAGCCCCCTCAAGGTAAACTACTAATACACCTTAGGTTAGAGAATCAGATATACAACTATGTTGGTGATATTAACTTCTCTGATATCACTAGTTGAGGATCTAGTACCAGATTATTATGATAGAAAGAAAGAAGAAAAAGTAAAAAAAATAATCAAGTATATGGACAGTCTAAAGGCTGGCCTCCATGGGGCATGCAAAGCTTCACTATGAAAGAGAAAAATAAGTACTAGAGGAAAACATCCTATCTCAACTTTCGATATATAAATATCTCTCAACTAGAAGCTACCCTCATAAAAGCTTTCTTAGAATCCTAAGAAGAACCTTAGAAGCTATAAGATGCTCTACCCTCACGACCTCAGCACCAGATGCTATGCACCTATTACTTCTCTCTCTTGCAAGCTGCACGTACTCGGTGCTCTACCAAACTTCTTTTAGTGGCTGTCTGATCCTCTCTATGTGCCTCTCATGCCATACATGCCAAATCTTACTCCACATCACCTTAGGCCTTTAAATAGGATGAGAATTCTCTTCTCAATAATTCACAGGAGTCCTAACAGGGCTCTATATTCAGACATATATTGAATAGAATTTTGATAAAATTTTAAAATATTTTTCAACCTTCAGATCATGACCGCAGCCCTCCATGGTCGCTGGATCCTATGGTCCATGCATAACTCTCATAGATCCCTTGGATTAATCATAATCTAAGTCTAAAAAAAAATTTCATTCTATTTTATTTGCCTCCATCGAGTCGGCTCTGTCAAAGATTGAGCTGGCTCGACTGCGTCTTGCTCGAATACTTGCTTTCTATCATCTGAGAGTGCCGGTTCGACTCTGATCTATGCCGACTTGATTTTAGCCCGAGCTAGCTTGACCCCATATTCAAGCCAGCCCGACTGCTTGCTGATACTGATCCTTCTCTTGCTATGGATCGAATTCGAGACGTCAAATACTAATAATCTTCATCTCGACTCGACATTCAGCCTCCACTTGACTTTGAGAGCTTTTGGATCCTCTCGCCCTCATCTCTAGAGTAATCACCTACTGATTATGGATGGACAAACATAAAAATTAAGTCAGACTGCTCGATCGCATCTCTATCAATGATTATGATCCTCCTGACCTAAGACTTGCTCGAGATAGCCTCCTACGGTAATAAAAACTTCACCTTGCGACGTTGCATGTTGTCCTCTTGAGTCTTTTGTCTCATGTTCAATCCATCTCAACTTGGAGCTACACCTCACATCGGACTCCCTGTCACGAGATAATATCCTCCATACTTTTTTTTCTTAATAGTATCCTACTACCACGCATGATCTTCAAAATTCCTCCATCAACTCTCCATCTGAAGTCGGTCGAATTCAGTCTGCTCAGTGAGATTAGATTCTTCTTAAAGCTGAGTATATATCAAATCTCACCAAACTTTTTTACTATTCAATCATGGAGCTTCATGCTAATCGTCCTACTACTCTTGATCTCATAGCTCGATCCATCTAGTAGGAACACAGTGTCCTCACTGATTTTTAGAAAGTCAAACATCTCCTCTCTACAACATACATGATGAAAATAAGTAGAATCTATAATCCATTAGGAAGAAGAAGTAGATATCTTATCAACAATCAGAAGAATGTCATCACTACTTTCTGTATCGCTACTGGCCATTGCTAGAGTAGCCCTCGTTCGATCTTTGAGTTATGGGCAATCCTTGACTGGATGCCCTAACTTGTTATATTGGTAGCATTTGATTTTGTTATGATACCTCATCCTAGATTTGGATTGTCCTCCTCATGATCGTTTTCCACTCCCTCTACTATCTCCTGCTCCTCCAAATACCGCCAAAGCTAGGTTGCCGTCTTCTGAGCTCGAAGCTGGGTTCTTCCTCCTGAGAACTTCATTCTAAAAAATCGCTGCAGCAACTTCATCCATCTTGATAGTGCTTTTGTCTACAAGAAGAGCAGTTATCAAAAACTCATACGAAGGAGAAAGTGATGCTAGCAAGACCAATATCCTAGACTTCTCCTCAACCTTTTCACCAACGCCGAGGAGATCAGTAAGAATCTTCTAAAAGTTGGATAGATACTCCTGCATACTTTGACCTTGGTCCATCCATAACTGATAAAACTACCTCCAAAAAAATAGTGTGTTGGTGAGTGATTTTGCCATGTACAATTCTTTGAGCTTTGATCATAATGCTGTCGAAAAAATCTCGCTAAGTATATGGATCATAATATCATCCGTTAGATACAAGCGGATCATGCTCATCACCTTCATCTGAATCTACTTCCAATCCTTCACCTTCATGGTGGCTGACATCTTCTCGTACAAGACAACATTGATCAAATCTTGTTGGATGAGGATATTCTTTATCTTTGCTTATCATAAGAAGAAATTATCCTTTCCACCAAGCTTGTTGATCTCCATCTTGATTATGCTTGTCTTCTCTACATTCTTCAATCTTTAACAACACTACTGAATCTGTACTCTAGTATCGTCCAGCTCTAATATCAATTATTGGTGATATCAATTTCTCTGATACCACTTATTGAGGATCTAGTATCAGATTATTATGGTAGAAAAAAAATAAAATAAAAAAATAATTAAGTACGTGGATCAGTCTAAAGACTCGCCTCCATGGAAAATGCAAAACTTTATTATGAAAGAGAAAAATAAGTACTAGAGAAGAACACCTAATCTCAACTCACTATATATAAATTTCTGTCAATTAGAAGCTACCCTCACAAAAGCTCTATCAGAATTTCAAGAAGATCCTTAGAAGCTCTAAGATGCTCTGCCCTCACGATCTCAGCGTCAGATGCTATACATCTATTACTTTTCTCTCTCGCAGGTTGCATGTACTCGGTGCTCTGCCAAACTTCTCTTGGTGGCTGCCTGATCCTCCCTATGTGCCTCTCACGCCATGCACATCACACCTTGCTCTACAACATCTCAAGCCTTTAAATAGAATGAGAATTCTCTTCTCAACACTTTATAGGAGTTCTAACAGGGCTCTGCCTTCTAACATGTATTGAACGAAATTTTGATGGAGTCCTGAAATATTTTTCAATCTTCAGATCAAGACCACAGCCTTCCATAGCCACTGGATCCTATGGTCTATGTGCAACTCTCGTAGACCCCTTGGATTAATCATAATTCAAGTCCAAACAAAAAATCTCATCTTATTCTATTTGCCTTTATCGAGCCGGCTTTATCAAAGTTTGAGCTGGCTCGACTATGTCTCGTATGAACACTTGCTTTCTATCTATCTAAGAAAGTCGGCTCGACTATGGCCTGAGTCAGCTCGATCTTAGTCCGAGCTAGCCTGATCCCATATCTGAGCCAGTCCAACTGCTTGCTGATACTGATTCTTCTCTAACTATGGATCGAATTTGAGATGTCAAATCCTAATAAATTACAGCAATGAGCATATCATTGATGTGATGGTAGACTTTCTTATAATTGCTTGAAATTGATCATGCTCAATATTCATATTCTTAACAAGCACTTGTACTTTCACTTCAGTTTCTCTATATCATAGATCCAAAATACATCTATTCTAAGAAAATGATCATACATTAATCTTTCGGATTGATCATCATTCTCATGAAGATCCTACGATCGAAAGCTATTTATGAGTTAATTATGATAACATATATCTAAAATTCTCAACTCTTAAGTATATATATTATTATATCCATTAGTCCAAAAGATGATTCATAAATACAATTACACACAAATATAAATGATAAAATAATCTAAATTTTATTAATAAGTCAAATATTATAAAATATGCCTATAGAAAGTTTTACATGTGTAGATCAATCTAGTTTTTAGGTCATACATCTAATAAATTTTTACTTGACCTAAAGCTAATTGGCTATAAATCTAAGTTTCATCTTCTTAAGATGGGACTCTCATCATTCTTTTGTTGGCTCAATGGCTTTATCAGTGGATCAGTCATGTTGTCCAAGTTGTTGACTCTTTTTAGCTCGATATATCCCTCATGAGGTAATCATGGATGAGGTAAAACCATCGCTCGATATACTTGAATTTCTGGTGAGATCTTAGCTCCTCAGCAAGGGCTATGGCACCGTTGTTGTTGTAGTAGAGAGTGACTACATCAGATGGCATCACTCCTCATTTCATAATAATTTTTTTTAAACCAAAATGCCTCTTTTATAGCTTTCGATGCAGCAATGTATTCTGCTTCCATGGTTGAATCTACGATCATAGTTTACTTGAAATTTTTTCAGCTAGCAGCACTACCATTGCATAAGAATATGCTTCTTGATGTTGATTTTCAATCATCTATATCACACATAAAGTCTAAATTTGTACAACACTACACTTGAAGTTCTCCATTACCAAAGATCAAAAATATATCCTTAGTTCTTCTTAAGTACTTAAGGATATATTTCATAGAAGTCTAATGCTCTTCGCTTGGATTCGATTGATATCTATTTCTATTACTCACAGCATGGGCGATATCAAGTCCTGTACAAAGCATGGCGTACATGAGACTCCCTATAGCCAAAGTATAAGAGATCTTGCTCATGCGTTTAATATCTTCCAGTGTGTTAGGGCATATTTTCTTGTAGTGATGAAGGCCTTCTTTGATGGATACAAGATCCCTCTTGGAGTTTTTCATGTTGAACCTTTTCAGCACCTTCTTAATGTACATCTTCTATAATAAATCTAGCATTCTCCTCAATCTATCTCTATAGACCTTGATCCTAAATATAAAGGATGCCTTACCTAGGTCTTTCATAGAAAACTCCTTAGACAATCAAATTTTGACCGAGATTAGCATGAAAATATTATTCTCAATCAGGAGGATGTCATCCACGTATGATACGAGAAAAACAATAGTGCTTCTACTAATCTTTTTGAAGATACATGGCTTCTCGTTCTTGATAAAACCAAACGATTTGATTATATTGTTGAAATGAGCATTCCAGCTCCGAGATGCTTACTTAAGTTCATAAATGGATCTTTATAATTTACAAACTTTATGATCACTATCACTGAAGATGAAACTAAGCAGCTATTCCATATAGATTTCTTTATCAAGATATCCATTCAAGAATATCATTTTCACATCCATTTACCATATTTTATAGTTGAAATATATTGCAATAGCAAGCAATATGCAGATAAATTTAAGCATGCCCATAGGTAAAAAAAATATCTTGATAGTCAATGCCTTCATGTTGATTATATCCTTTTGCCATAACCCAAGTTTTGAATGTCTCTACATTTTTATCTGCACCAATTTTTCTCTTGAAGATCCAATTTTATCCAATAGGTACAATACCTTCAAGTGGATCTACCAAAGTTTAGACTTGGTTCGAATGCTTTGAGTTAATTTCTGACTTTATTACATCTAACAATTTTTTGAAGTTGATATCTGATATCGCCTTATTATAGCTTTTGGGATCATCTCCATATACCCCATTTCTTGTGTGGAATAATTTTTCTACATCCTCTAAGATAATACCTAAGTATCTCTCAGAAGGATAGAGAATCTTACTAGACATATGAGATGGAGGAGGAAGTGTATGGATTGGCTCCGACTGAACAAGTTCCTTAGGTTCCAAAGCTCGTTGCTCTTTAGACACTTTCTCCTCAAGTCTAATCTATCTTTTCATATCTCCATCTTGAATAAACTATTTTTCAAGAAAGACTACATGCCAACTCATAATCACATTATGGTCTTATGGAAGATAAAAATAATATTCTAAAGTTTTCTTAGAATATCAATAAAATGAGCTCTAAGAGATCTAGATTCTAACTTGTCTGCCTATTATCTTTTGACATGGGCCAAACATTCCTAAATCTTGAGATGACTCAAACTTGATTTCTTACCATGCCACATCTCATATGGTATGGTAGGAATGGTTTTAGAAGGAACCCTATATACATAGATAGCAGTCGAAAGGCTATATCCTCAATGCTAAGCGAGAAGGTCTGCAAAGCTCATCATAGAATCGATCATATCTAATAAGGTCTGATTGCTCCATCCTAAAATCTTATTGAGTTGAGGTATTCCAGATGGAGTCTAGTATGAGACGATGCCATGTTCCTTGAAATAGTCCAGAAATTCTCTACTAAGGTATTCACCTCCTCGATCTGATAAAAAAATCGTAAGAAATTTTTTGGCCTATTTTTTTACTTTTTGTTTGAATTCTTTGAATTTTTTAAAGGCCTCTTAAACTTGTGACGCATAAGATAAACATACCCATACCGAGTAAAATCATCAGTAAAGATAATAAAGTAGTAAAAACCTTCTCTGGCCGGCATATCAAATAGGCTGCAAACATTTGAATCTACCAGGGCAAGTAACTCTGTGATCCTTTCTTCATATCCCATAAAGGGCAGCTTGATCATTTATTTTTGAAAGCATGTTTCATAGATCGAAATAACTTGAAAGTCAATGGACTTAATAGTCCGATTTTCTTCAGTTTGTTAATCCTAGCTTTTCCAATGTGACCTATCCTTAGGTGCTATAGGTATTTTTTATTTATACTATCTCTAGGTCATTTAGAATCTATGGTATTCATATTTTGCTCGACACAATGCATAGAAACATCTACATGTAACTGAAAGAGACCGTTTACCAATTTTATTATTTTCAAAATAAATATTACAATGGTCTTCATAGAAACTAATTACATAATCATCTTGCGTCAAGGAAAAGATAAAAATTAGATTCCTACTTACAGTAGCTACAAAATAACAATCTCTAAGAAATAAAATGCTTCCAGATAATAGTGCAGAGGGTATGTTTCCATGGCCACAGTAGCAACCTTTGCTCCATTCTTGACACGTAGGATTATTTCGCTATCCCTCGGCCTTTTGCTATCCTTAAGACCCTGAAAAGGAGTGTATAAATGAGGACTAGATTTAGGGTCAAGCATCCAACTGAATGCAGAAGAAATTGTTAGAGTTGTTTCTATGATGAGCATACCTCTAGAAGGTTCACCTTCTCTCTTATTCTTCAATGTCGTCAGGTAAGCTAAGCAGTTCTACTTTCAATGGCCATTTGAGTTGCAGTGAAAATATTTTTCTTTTCCAAAGGCCTTCTTCTTTGGTTCTATCTTCTTTTCCTTCTTCTTTTTTTCTACTTTCTATTTTTTCATAAATTTCATCTTCTTTTCAGAAGACTTTCTTTTAGAAGAAGTTTTCTCAATTGCAAGTATAGTGCCTCTTGAACTCTTTAAGATTTTCTCAGTAGTGACCAGCATATTCATGAGCTCGGACATGGTGCATTGAATCTTATTTATATAAAAGTTTATAATAAACTATCCATATGAATCTATCAAGGACTGTAGAATGAGATCAATCTGCAAGTCCTTATCTATGGATATCTCAAGCTTCTCAAGCTCCTCCAGGTCCTTGATCATTGTCAAACAATAATCTTGGACTGACTACCCCTCATGTATTTGCGCTTTGAAGAGTCACCTGGATACTTTGTCAAAAGCTATGCGGCTCTGCTCACTATACAACTCTTGCAGGTAAGTCAGCATCTATCTGGCAATTCTCATGTTCTCATGTTGGCACTGTAATTTGTTAGACATTGACACCAATACGCAACACCTAACTTTATTATCATCATCTAATCACTTCTCATAAGATGCTCTTTGATCAGTGATCAGATGGGCTAAAAGAGAGGAAAGGTCCTGATCAAGGATATAGGTTAATTTCTTGAAACTCAAAATAATTTTTAAGTTTCAGAGCCAATCCTTAAAATTAGGTCCGGTCAACCTATTAGTCTCTAGGATTCTGGCAAGGAGGTTTGAAGCAGACATGATTTCTATAGAAGGTTAAAATTTATAGTTAGATTTTGTATTTGACTTAAATATTTTATTTTAAAAATAAAATTGGGCTTTCATAATTTTTTTGGATCTCTCACACTTTTTCAGTAGAGATACGAAAACCTTCACAATCAAAGGTTTCTAGTGGATATTGCGGTCTAATCGATTGGCTTACCACCTCACCTGATAGTTATTAATGATGAGTCAGTCAATGAGTGGACAACACTTATCCAATATTTTTTTAAATATTCATCATGTCCAAAATATTGCTCCACTCTTTAATTAAGTTAGACCCAATGTTTGCATGAAATGAAATCATGATTAGGATCCTTACCACATCCAGAATATTGAGCCCAACCCCTTCTCCATCCCATAGCATCTCATATCTAATAATATAATTATGTCCTTTTGATATAATTGAATTACTATATCCAGCTAAGAATAATCAATCCCAGAAAGGACCTGTACAACTACGATAGTGGAAAATCGTATGAATTAATATTTTATAGGAAGATTTAATTTAGATCTCATCCTTAATTAGTCAAATTGTTATGACTAATCTACTGGCATGGGCTAGCTTGAATTATTGGCAATCCAATATAAAACTTAATCGATCAAATTAATCAGATAAGTGAGATCGATGGAAGGAATATGTCATTAACTCATCGTAGACTCAATCTATACGAGTAGCTTCCAATTAATGACCACCGATCGAACTGTCAGACTTACCTTAAATATCAATTGGTTAATTTAGAATTGATTATGTAAGCCTACAATCCAGGCTTGAATTATTGAGTCAAATTAGGTCAGTAGTTAATCAATTACACATGGCTTTTAATTGATTTGACCAAACTTACAACTATTTGGATTGGTCATAGAGCACTCTTAATCCCATCCAAACCAACACTTGATTTGATTTGATCAACTGCTCATATTAGATCTAATCAAGCTATCCACACCCTGAACCTATGAACTATGAAAATATCTTAGATCTTTTAATTTATAATTTTTAAATATATTCAATTTTATATTTTAATTCTTAATTAAGTGTAACATATCATGGGCTTTTGTGCATACCATAAAATTTTAGTTTAGATATAGAAACTATTTTCTTAATCTAAATAATTTTACATGCAACATACACTACTATAGAACAGGACTATGCGAACTACTGTCATAGTCCAAAAAATCGCTGTCATAGGCTATGACACTAATTAGCTAACCACTGCCACTACGGTCAGCATCATAGATTTACAGTAGCGGTTATTGCAGGGATTACAAGAACCGCTGCCATACATAGCCTATGGTAATGGTTCTGTAACCGCTGCTATAGGTTGAGTTATGGCAGCGATTTTCAAACTGCTGTCATAGATTGAGCTATGATAGTGGTTTCAAACTACTACCATAGGTTGAGCTATGGTAGCAGTTTTCATAACTACTGTCATAGATTTATCTATTGCAGTATTTACGAAACTGCTGCTATAGGTCTAATGCAGTAATTTTATAATCGCTATCAAAGATTAATGGCAGTGATTGGTACATAACTTGCTGCCTCGCTTGGCACACCTATGGTAATGATTTTGCAACTACTGCCATAGATTTTGAGTAATAAAAAAATATAAAATTTTTAATTTTTTATATTTTTATTTGATAAACGTAGAGATATATATAATATAATAAAAAATATAAAAAAATTTTATAAATATAAAAATATTTCTAAAATGCTCAAATTTTATTATCTAATAAAATTTATTATGATATTTTTTAAAAAAAAATACATCAGAAGTCTTCTAATTCTATATTGTTGTCGACACCGGGAGATAGAGCATGAGCTAGAGGAGCTAGAGCTGGAGCTGGAGCTAGAGCTAGAGGAGTTGGAGCTAGAGGGGCTAGAGCTGGAACGTCAGCCAACATATCTCCAAGGCCCGTGAAGTCTGCTCCAAAACATGCACTAAGACTCATCACCATGGCACTTAAGATGCCCTCTAGATGAGATGTGCGCTCCTCAGCATGAGCAGCCCGCACCATAGCCTGATCTACCCATGCCATAGCCTAAGCTACCTGCGCCAATGCCTCCTCAAGCTGCTCTCGACTGACGACATCGAAAGCATGTGAAGAGATGCTCATCTTAGATCAGTAGCTCATCGGTGTATGTCTGAGCCTGCATCGGATTCTTCTTAGAGTGCTTAGGCCCCAAGACATGAGATAGATAGTCATGAAGATCAGAGGTATCTGGACCCTCGCTCGCGAGCACATCTAACTACTCCCTGTAATTATAAATTCAAATATTTTTTTATAAAAAATGATATAATACTGATAATATATACTAATATATTTATTACTTACAAAAATTCTCCTAATTATGGCATTCATCGACTTGCCCTTCTTGTCCATATGGTTAGATCGAAAGATCTCACTATGGTTGGGCATCATTCCATCTCTCATCAGCTATAACAATGGATCAATTTATTAAAAATATAAAAAAAATATTAATTTAATTTATCTAGTAAGATTCAAAATTTATTATCTCTTTATGCATATGACTGGCCATAGACTCATGGCCTAGAGTATGCGTGTACTTCGAGGCTGCCCGATTCTTCTAGTTCTGATAAGAGGTAGCCTAACAAGTATTCAAATAAATAAAAAATATATAAAAAAATTTAAATATAATTTTAAATATATTAAAAATTATAAAAGTTAAAAATTTTATCTCGAACTCCTAGCTCCATCAATGTCTAACCATCTCCTTCCACTAACTCAGGGGACAGTTCTGTATCTAAGGAATAAGCTTTTCTGAAGTATCTTGTCGGTGCTCGAGCCATCCTCTATCAAGCTTTACCTTATAGCCCTGGTACAACTCTCCAATCTTCTTCAATCTAGCATCTCGAATCCTCTCGTAATCTGAAAAGTCGTACCTCCTTTACACAAAGTTATAAAAAATCAGTTTCCAAATTATTCTAATCAAACAAAGTGTAAACATATCAAATGCATATATATAATTAAGATACACTTATCTATATCTTCTTCCACATCTGGTCCCTAACACTAGCATCCATAAATCATCAGTCTATGAGCAATACTGGAATGATGTTGGACCGTCTCATATGCACTCTAAAAAAGAAATGCATCTCTCACGCGGTCTTTCCTATTGGCCTCCCCTCCACATCATACTGCTCCATCACCTGATGCTAGCGGTTCAACACATGTGACATGTATGTGGGACCGTAAAATATCCTACTAGATACTGCACCTGCAATAAAAATATATTATGTAAATGTATAAGTATATAAATACTATATAAAAATAAATAAATGGATAATACAATAAAAACATACACTTAGATGCCAGCGTCGGAGCATTTATCGAAGATGTGGCTGACGGTGGAGGCTCAGATGCCGATGGTAGAGTAGATATCGATGGTGGAGTAGATGCCGATGGTCCTTGAGAAGCCAATGCAAAGGTAGATGAGTATGCACCAACTGCTCCTCAGATGCCGAGCTCCGCATAATCCATCGAGGGATGAGGGTAAAAGCTAGATGACATTTTGGTGCCATCGTGATCTGCAACATTAATGAATATTAACCAATATAATATGTTGAACAATAATATTAGTATAACATCAATAAATAGATTCTAATATTTATACCAGAATGTTGAAGTCATTGTCTAGTGATATTTATAATATAGACATCACCATCTCTCTTGACAAATGTATCTAAGACCTCGATAGTACCAAGTAAGTTTTGTCCTAGAAAAGTATTTTGCATGCATGGTCCAACATCGTCATCAACTTTGGAATCATCAAAGATATGCCTAAGCACCATTCTCACAATAACACCCCATTGAGGCTCCTAACATAGAAGACTTGACTAGCTTAGAAGACAAGTATATATGATTCTTCAGTGCAGAGATGACGTTATATGTTAACGAGAGTAAAACCACACTCGTCAGTCTTCATCTCTGACTATGACAAGGTATCAAATCAATCGTACTTCATCAATGCAATCCTCTCTTTAGAATAATAGTCCAAGATGATTATCTTCTCCACCATGCTTAATAGTTCAAATCCATCGTACGAGGTTGTGAATCTCTTAAGCTAGCATAACACCTAGTGGTGATGCTCAATATTATGCCACTATTTTGTATTGCCATATTTTTGAACCTATTGTAAATAATAAATCTGTAGCCATTAATGACGAGTTGTTTATAGTCACGCATGATATGATTAGGACCCATTAAAAGAACACGTACTTCAGAGCTCACATTATCGAGCAATAATCTCCACACCTAATTTAGAAGATAATATCTAATTAGTAAACATGTTCAAATAAATTGCACAAGACAAGAATATATAATTGCTTACATGATCTTTGAATCATTTAGAATATATTTCATTAAACTTCTACCATGCCTCTCAATTGATTGGATGCCTCAACGCATCATCTTTTGTTCGATCATCTTCATGCCACCTCATATCCTTTGATGTTCTTACTGACATAAACAACTTTTATAATCTTGGAATCAAAAAAAATTACCACATCAACTTTTGAGATACATGGGTTGATGTGGCATCTTTATTCTCTTTTCATTTTGATACATCATATCTCTTGCACTCATTTCGATTGGCATCCCCCTCCCGCAATCATTAGGACCTACATGTATCTTGGTATAAGTAAAACCTAATTATTCAATAATCTTCGTGCATCATAATTATTCTTCAAAATTTATGCATTATCCAGAAGAATATCTTCCAAAAGCTTTAGTATGCAGTTTACTCCATTATTACTAAACCCATTGGAGCATTTTGCATGGTACAATCGGATTAAAAACTCATGCTTCATCATCTTTTCATATTCGGGATACAACGAAATATTAGCATCCTCCATCAACTTGTGGATCTTCTTTACATCATCACTATTTGTCATTCCACCAATCATAGTATCAGGCATGGATGTAGATGCATCATCATTATAGCTAACAAATGGAAAAATGACATAAACTATTTATTCCACTCTTCCATCATATTGATCCTCTTCTTGCGATCTGCCATTATCATGTTGATCTCAACAAATTTTATAACCGAGATTAAAGCTATAAATAGTGAGGTGATCATTTACATATTGACGAGGTAGCCATAGCCCATCCATACACTTTTTGCAAGGATATTGAATAAGTCTGTGGTCCGCAAATTTTTCTATAGCAAAATCAATAAATTTTTGAAGTCCAGCCTTATATTCTGACGAGAGCCTACTAAACTTCATTCACTCCTTATCCATTATAAAAATTGATGATACTGTAATTAAATCATGCATGAAACTTACAATCTATACTAATGCATTATAAATAAATATGCATTATAAATAAAAAATGCATCATAAATAGGGATCAAAATAAATATCATGCATGAAACTCACATCAAATATCAACTAATAGGTAAAGATAGGCCCTATCCCATTAAAAAATTATATTAATTCTATAGATTCATTATAGTAATCAAACGATATGCAACAGGGATCGAATTAAATTTTGACAGTATTTTCTCTTAGTTCTTCCATATAGAGAGAATAAAAGAGAAATATTATCTAAAATTTTATTCAAAATTCTTAGCATACCATTTGATTACTGTAATTATCTATAGAATTATTTATAATTTTTGAACTATTCAAATTGGATAATTAATTGATCATTATACATAATACTTCCATTCACACAATTACATATAAATATATGGATGCTGAAGATTATGTACAATAATCAATTGACAGATCTATTATTATGCAATGTAATAAATAAAAGCAACAAGATATAAACATCCAAAAAATATTATGCAATAAATTCTACAACATAAATTATATTCATAAATAATTAAGGATGGACAATAAATAATTTTACTTTCTATTAGCAGTCGGCATGGCCTATGACTGTGGGCATGGCCCAGAACCTATCGATGGGGATGAGGATTCTCTTAGCGGCCAGTATAGCTAACAGCCACCGATAAGGCCTAGAATCCATCAATGATAATTTTCTTATTGATCGACATGGTCCAAGGGCTGTCCATGGCCGCCGACAAGGCACGACCCATGGCTACCATAATGGCACGGCCCCAAACCCATTGGTAGAAATTTTTTTATCGATCGGTATGGCCCAAAGGCTATTCATGGCTGTCAATATAGTACAGCCCAAGGGCTATCTATGGCTCTGGATACAGCACAATCCAAGGGCTATCCATGGCTGCGGACATGGCATGACCCCATCAAAAATCCACCGACACGATCAATACCAATCAGCAGGAGTTCTCTTACCCACCGGCACGACCCACGATTGAAAGATAATTATAATATTTATAATATTTATTATAAAAATTTTAAAAGTTATTATAAATATTATAAGTGACTAATAAATAATATTATGAAATTAAAAAAAATTATACCTACGGCTACGGAGAGGGGGTCGCACCGAAAACTCTGAGGGTCATCAGTGATGGTGCTAGAAGAAGATGACGGTGCTAGAGGTAACCTGTGAAATAAGAGCAAGATAGTGAGATAGAAAGAGAAGAGAGAAAAAAAGAAAGGAAGAGAGAAAGAGAGAGAGGGAGAGGTGACTTGGGGGATGTTAAGATGGGGAGGGTGGGGGAGGGGTGGTGGTGCACGGTGATGGGGAGGGGCGGCCCGATGGGTGGAGGTGGCGGGGGTAGGAGGATTGACTGGAAGGGGCAGGGAGGGGTCGAGAGGTGTGGGAGGCAAGGGATGGGGGGCCAAGGGCAGGCGCGGTGATGGGGAGGTCGGAGGGGGCGTGCATGGTGATGGGGAGTGGGTGGCCCAAGAGTTGGGGCTGGCGGAGGTTGTAGGATCGACAAGGAAGAGGTGGGGAGGGGTCGAGAGGTGGGGGTGGCTGGGGATGGAGGGGTCAGAGGCGAGCATGGTGATGGGGAGGTCGGGGGGGGGGGGGGGTGTGCGCGGTGATAGGGAGGGCAGCCCGAGAGGTGGGGGTGGTGGGGGTTCGGAGATCGATCCGAGGGGGTCGAGAGGTGGGGGCGGCCGGGGATGGGGGGCTAGGGGCGGGCGCGGTGATGGGGAGGCTAGGGGGTATGCGGCCTAGTGACTGGGAGGGGCAGCTCGGGAGGTGGGGGTGGTCGAGAATGCAGGGGTGAGCAGGGAGGAGGAGGGCACCGAGTGGCGAGGATGTCAGAAAGGAAGGAGGGGCGGTGCCGGTTGTAGAAGGAGAGGGATAGGGTCTCATCGACGGTGGAGAGTAGGAAGAGGGAGAGGGAGGGAGAGAGAGTGCATGGGAGGAAATCCAAATTGGGGTTAATTTTAATCTACCTATAGTAGCAGTTTTTAAATCACTGCCATAGCTTTATGGCAGCGATTTTCTAACTGTTGTCATAGATCTATAGCAGCGGTTTCTAATAACCGCTGCTATAGATTAGAAATTAATTTTTCATACTTTTGCTTTAAATATTATATAATTTAAAAATTTAATATCCATCTTCATCATTTATTATCTAAATAATTATCATTAGACGGTCATTACAAAAGATCGCCTCGATCTGATGGCCCTAGCTTCATCGATCAGAAAAATTTAATTTTGATGACTACGAATGATAATATGATGATCTGATAGATGGAGACCTCAAATGGATCTAAAAATCTGCAACAATAATCTTGATGATATTTATAGCATACTGTCAAAGTTTCACTTCAATCGGATATCATTATCATGATCATTTTAGTATAGAATAATTTCGGTCATTAAATTAGAAACAAGCGATCAAGGAGCTAAATAGCATCCCATTATGAGATTTTTTTTAGTTAAATGATCTTTGCTATAATTTTAATGATTTTATATGGCGATGATCGTAAATTTTAAATCATTTTTGTATGAACTATTCATGTTAAGTAGATCTTGCAAAACCACGAGCATAACTACTAATGGAGTTTAAGAATGGTTATCAAATAACGTATAGTTTTGAATCATTCTTAGATTCGTGAGTTGGATTTTATAGTCACCATCGTAAAAATAATTGAAGTAGTAGTCAAGATCATTTATGAAAAAAATTTATCTCATAATTGGATGCCATCTAGTCCTTTGATCATTTGTTTATCAATTAACGATCGAAATTATCCTATAGTATATTGATCAAGATAATGATATCCGATTGAAGTGAAACTTTAATAATATGCTACAAACATCATCGATATCATCATTGTAGATTTTTAGATCGATCGGAGGTCTTCATCTATTAGATCATCGTATCGTTGTTCTTAATCATTGAAATCAAATTTTTCTGATCGATGAAGCTAGAACCATTAGATTGATTTGACCTTTTATGATGATATTCTAATTATAATTATTTAGATAATGAATGATAAAGATGGATATTAAATTTTAAAATTATATAATATTTAGAGAAAAAATATATAAAAAAATAGCAGTGATTATGGTAAACCGTTGCCATACATCCAATCTATTACAGCGGTTATTCCAAATCACTACTATACATCTGATCTATGACAGTAGTTCTTTGTAACCATTGCCATAGATCCGATCTATGGCAGTGGTTAATGTAACCGCTGCATTTATAACCGTCGTCATAAGTCAGACTTATGGCAGCGATTTTTTGTAACCACTGCCATATATTGGATCTATGGTAGTGGTTCTTTTTAACTGCTGCTATTCAATTTATAGCAGTGGTTCTTTTTAACCTCTACCGTAGATCCTATTGCAGTGGTTTCAAAAATCGCTGCTATAGTATGCGTTGTCGTAGATTCTTTTTGTAGTAGTGATAAAAAAGATTCTAGAATTTTTGGATCTAGGATTTTGTAAAAAGTAAGTTCATCATTTTGTTATTCTTCCTCATGAGGATCATCACAAGTGGCACTCCTACACACCATAAGAGCACCTCATTGAATGGAAGAAGAGGCTCTTTAAACCCTTCTTTCTCTTATGATCGGACGGCCATGATGATATCCCCATTTTGATTACTATAATACTAAGATATTAAACTAGATCTAATCATGCATATATCTCATATATGAAAATAGATCTAAACATGCGTTGATGATTTACATCTCATGTAATTTGAAAATCACATCTCATGCATTTTCAATCTAATGCTATTTTTGATCTCATCAAAAGAATGCAATCTACATCTATAGACAATCAACCTAGCTCTGATACTAGTTAAAGGAATGGTGTTGCATGTCAGATCGGATCAGATGCAACAGAATTCAAATTTTTTTAAATCCAATCCAGCATACGGTTCATAGATCTAAATAACATAAAAGCATATAATCATATATACTAAGGGGTGATCACATCACCTTATGCGGGCATATGATCACTATAGTAAGATGATCAAAAACTTTGATTGAGGTCTATTATTTAGCCATGCACATGTCCGACCTCTACATGTATCTACTCGAGCTCAAATCTAGATGTCTTATCCAACTTAGATCTATTTTCAACAATTCGGATATGGATCTCTTGGATCTGCCTTCGATCTGAACATTAGTAGCTACTGGATCAATTTTTGATCGCTTTTTCTTCTATAGCACAGACAGCACTCGATCCTTCAAGTACTTCAAGATCAGCCCAACTCCTTTGGGTGTTGGAGATAAAGTAGAGAAAAGATGGAGGAGGCATGGAAGAACAGAAGTAGGGCTCTGGTAGTTTCTGAAAACTCTAATTCTAAACTATTTAGCAGGTTCTCTATTTATAAAAATAAGAAACTAAGAGTTCTTGGGCTTTAAGTCATTGATCGGATCAAAGACTTCAAGCTAAAGGACTCCCAAAAGGATCTAGCCCCTACTTATGCTTCCATGTAATTTTTTGTCGAACAAAAATCATCTGGGCGTGCACTACCCTATCTGGATAAGGATGGTTGGCACCTCATAACCTCCTCCTCTTATTTGAAGTTTAAAAGCAAACAAACTCCATCTTATCCTTATCTGCAAGAGGTGCATGCTAGGAGATAATTAAAGGGTGTGCGCCCCTTCTCTCTCTCTCAGATGGTGCACGCCCCTAAATCCAAGGGGCATGCATCCTTCTCTTTTGTGCACAATGAAAGAGAAAAGGGGGGGGGGGGGGGGGGCTAAACTTGGCACCTTCTTCATCCTTTATCCAATCAAGAGACCTAGGGCACACCAACTCTTGGTATCCCTACAAACCAAATTCAATTAGGCTATACCTTATCAAATAGAAAACCCAAAGCAGGAGAAATTAGATTCAATCATGTGCTAACATGATTTTTTTGAAACTAGTAGGATCAAATCCAATTCAATTAGACTATATGAGTCCAATTGAAACATTCAAAACCAAAATCCTTGATTGTGTCATCCCATAGGTTTAATTCTATATGGTAATGGGATATGTCATGATCTGTATCATTAATATTATCAAAACTCTTTTCGATGGATCAAACTCATTTCAATTTATCAAATTAGATTTATCGATCATCATGATAATTCTAATTGATCTCACATCCACCAGTGATACCTAGCAGTATGTAGTAGCAACTCATCAGAACTGAAAAAGAACTTTTAGGTATAGTTATTGTGTAATTCAGTTCTTCTATCATGTGCTCCAATAGTACTCAGGTTAAGGCTAAATTGTTAAACCTCATGCTTGTCATATGATAGAATCAATCAATTCGAGTCTGATGTGAATATTTAATAGAAATTCTTTTCTATTTTTCATATTGCTATGGCCATGAACTTTAGGACTCAATCTCATGATCTTTATAGGACTACTCCTCCACTACTGAGGTTGATAGATCCTATCTTAGTGCAATCCAATTTCTATAATAAATATACTACAGCAAACATACATCTTAAGGCTTTATATGACTAGGTGATTGAGTAATAGTGTAGTCAAACCATAGCACCCTCAAGGAGAATTATCAATGCACTTTAGGTCAGAAAATTATACACACAACTGCAGCAATGAGCATATCATTGACGAAAAGATAGACATTCTTATGACTGCTTGAAATCGATCATGCTTGGTATTCTTGTTCTTAATAAGTACCTATACTTTTGCTTCGATGTCTCTATACCATAGATTCAAGATACATTTACTATAAAAAAATAATTGTATACCAATCTTCTAGATCGATCATCATTCTCGTCATGATCCTATGATCGAAAATAGTTTATGAGTTAATTATGATAACATATATCTCAAATTCTTAACTCTTGAGAATATATATTATTATTTCCATTAATCCAAAGGATGATTCATAGATATAATTAAACATAAATATGAATGATAAAAGAATTTAAATTTTATTAATAAATTAAATATTATAAAAGATATCTATAGAGAGTTTTACATATGTCGGCCAATCCAGCTTCTAAGGTATACATCTAACAAAAAATGCAATCATCTGCAAAAAGCAAGTGCGATCTCAATTGGGCTCTGATAAGTGGTAAAAATATACTAATAAAAATATTAAATTATAAAATAGATTAATCTATTTTTTAAAAATTAATATTTTTATTAATCTTATGTAGAAAAAAATATCATCAATATGAAGATCTTATTTTTCTAATTTAGATGAAATAAATTTCAGACAAAATGAACTTCAAATAAGCCCAAAATTGAATTTCAAAAAAAAAGAGTAGTGTGAAAGCTATCTTAATTCATGAGTATAAAATTGAGAATGTATAGAAAATTAATCAAAATAGGTGATAAGAGAGGATGCTTTTATCCTTTAATTTAATACTAAAATACTAAAGTTAGTTATCACGAATACAAGTGCTGTAAATCTTTAATGTAATCTAAGAAAGTTTTTAATTGTATTGACCGTAAAATTTACTTCTGAAGCTGAATGCTTAGTTAGCGATATTTTCTAAACTTTTTGACCTTTAATCCTAGATTTTATCTTTTTGATGGATAATCTTATTGAAACATGGTATTAAATAAAACATTGCTAAGGGACTAGCAATGACTAAGTTGGGAGGTGTGATAAGTGGTAAAAATATACTAACAAAAGTATTAAATTTTAAAAAAATAGATTAATTTATTTTATAATTTAATACTTTTATTAGTATATTTTTATCACTTATCACATCCTCCAACTTAGTCATTGCTAGTCCTTTAGCAATATTTTATTTAATACCATATTTCAATAAGATTATCCATCAAAAAGATAAAATCTAGGACTAAAGGTCAAAAAGTTTAGAAAATATCGCTAACTAAGCATCGATCTTCAGAAGTAAATTTTGCAATCAATATAATTAAAAGCTTTCTTAGATTACATCAAAAATTTACAACACTTGTGTTCGTGATGACTAACTTTTGCATTTTAGTATTAAATTAAAAGATAAAAGTATTCTATCTTATGATCTATTTTGATCAATTTTCTATACATTCTCAATTTTATACTCATGAATTAAGGTAGCTTTCACACTGCCTTTTTTTTTTTTATGTGCTGAGCATCCTGGCCTTCCCTCCATCATTTTACGTGAATGTCCATACTTGACTTAAGTGCAGAGACCCAGTTACTAGGCTTTGGGTAATTCACATATACTCTATCTTTTGCACTTTATTTTTAGGTAGGTAGCTCTTTCCTTAAATTCAAGTTTCTTTGATTATAATGTATTTTAATTATTAATTTTTAATGATAATTGAATCCTCGGTTAGCCTTATAATCAATACTTACTTTGCCTTGTTAATGTGCATGTACAATTAGAAGTGCTAATAGTCTTTTGATGATCTAAGTAGGCTGCTAAAAGTCGACCAACTAATCTACTTCTTTAACTTGTTACATTTATTAGCAGATACTTCTATCTTTTATCACTTGTCCAGTCTATCTTGCTCAAAATTTTCTTCTTGACACATGATTAATTTAATTAATTAATTTTAATTTTAATTTTTTTTAAAAAAAATTATTTTACCCCCTAATGTATTCTACATTATCTTAATGGAGAAAGAAAAATAAATGGTGCAATAAAGGACAGAAAGAAATACATCTGATTTGGTTCAGTCTGGTTCTTTGAAGCTTTGAAATTTTGCTTGAGCTCTCATTGATTTTTTCTAAAAAATTAAAAATACACACCAAAGCAGTAAAAGAGCAACAATAAATTATTGAAAAATAAAAGAAAAAAAATTATCAAAACTAAAAAGAAAAGAAACAACATGTCTAGTAGTTCTAATTTATAGTCTTCAGCTTGACTTTTTTTGCATTCTAAAGTGGATCTTGTAATTAAAATGCTTTTTTCTTCTTTTCAAAACTTTCATTAACGTAATTTTTCAGCCTGTGACCGTTTACCTTAAAGGTATCTTTTGATTCATCAAAGATCTCTATTGCTCCATATGGAAATACCTTAGTAATTGTATAGGGACCTGTCCATCTTGATTTTAGCTTTTCTAAAAACAAACGTAGTCGTGAACTATACAAGAGAACTTGCTGTCCGTCATGGAATTCTCTTTTTACAATATGGTTATCATGCCATTTCTTAGTACGTTCTTTGTAGATCCTGGCATTCTCATAAGCATGGTGGCAAAATTTATCCATCTTATTTATTTGCATTAACCTGTTCTTTCCTGCATCTTCTATATCAAAGTTAAGAATTTTCATGGCCCAATATGCTTTATGTTCTAGCTCAACAGGGAGGTGGCATGCTTTTTCAAAGAGTAGCCTACATGGGGACATACCAATAGATGCTTTATATGCAATTCTATATGCCCACAATGCATCATCTAATTTCTAAAATTCTTTTTAATTTCCTATTAGACACCTCTACTTGACCACTAGTTTGTGGATGATATGGGATAGCTATTTTATGAGTGACACCATATTTGTTTAATAGATTTTTAAATTATTTATTATAAAAGTGTTTACCTCCATTACTAATGATTGCTCTAGGAGTGCCAAAATGTGTAAAAATATGCTTTTTTAAAAATTTGACAACTACCTTAGCATCATTAGTTGGAAAAGGTGCTGTTTCTACCCATTTTGAAATATAATCTATAGCCACAAGTATATATTGATTTGAAAAAGAACTAGGAAAAGATCCCATGAAATCAATACCCCAAACATTAAAAATTTCACACACAAGAATATTGTTTAAAGGCATTTCATGTCTTCTAGAGAGATTTTCAGTTCTTTGACAGTGGTCACATGAAGAGACATAAGTATGAGCATCTTTAAATAGAGAGAGCCAATAAAAACCTGATTGAAGAACCTTATAAGCTGTTCTAGTTGGGCCGAAATGTCTTCCTACCTCTCGATCATGAAAATGATGCAGAATTTTCTCCATTTCTTTCTCTAGAATGCATCTTCTAATGACCTGGTTTGAACAACACTTATACAAGAAGGGTTCATCCCAAAAATAATGTTTAACAATAGATAAGAATCTCTTCTTTTGTTGAAAAGAAAGACCAAGTGGAAAAACATTACCAACCAGGTAGTTAATAATATCAGCATACATGGAAACATTCTACCTGATATAGCATAGAGACGTTCATCTAGAAATTCCTCCTTGATAGGGCAAATATGTAATTCTTTCTCTATGATGTTTTCCAATCTGAAAAGGTGGTCAGCAACTGAATTCTCTATGCCCTTCTTGTTCTTAATCTCCAAATCATACTCTTGTAGCAAAAGAATCTATCTGATCAATTATGGTTTTGCATCTTTCTTGGTAAGAAGATACTTTAGAGCTGCATGGTCCGTGTAAATAATAACTTTAGATAAAATAAGATAAGAATGAAATTTGTCTAATGCAAATACTACTGTCAGAAGCTCCTTCTCAGTGGTTGTATATTTTTGTTAAGCTTCAGTCAAAGTGCGGCTAGCATAGTATATAGTTTGAAAAATCTTATTCTTTCTTTGACCAAGTACTGCTTCTATGGCTGTGTCACTTGCATCACACATCAACTCAAAAGGTAAGGACCAATCTGGTGCTACCATAATAGGTGCTGTGACCAGCTTCTCCTTGAGGGTGTTGAATGCCTGCAAACACTCATCAGAAAAATAAAAAGAGACATCTTTACATAATAATTTAGATAAAGGTTTAGAAATTAGAGAGAAGTCCTTTATAAATCGATGGTAAAATCCAGCATGCCCCAAAAAGCTCCTAATAACCTTAACTGAGGTCGGTATGGATAACTTTTCGATCACCTCAAGCTTAGCTCTATCCACTTCAATACCTTTATATGAAATCTTATGGCCTAACACTATACCTTTTTGTACCATCAGATGACACTTCTTCCAATTTAAGACAAGATTAGTATCCTCACATCTTTGTAAAATAAGAGATAAGTTATGCAAGCATTTATCAAATGTGGATCCAAAGATAGAAAAATCATCCATAAATATTTCAAGAAAATTTTCAATCATATCATAAAAAATAGCCATCATGCATCGTTGAAAAGTAGTTGGTGCATTACATAAACCAAACAGCATTCTTCTAAAAGCAAATGTACCATAAGGACATGTAAAAGTAGTTTTCTCTTAATCTTTAGGTGCTATGGCAATTTGATTATAACCAGAATATCCATTTAGAAAGCAGTAAAAATCATGTCCAGCTAACCTTTCTAACATCTTATCAATGAATGGAAGAGGATAATGATCTTTTCTAGTTGCATCATTTAATTTTCTATAATCCATACATACTCTCCATCCAGTAACAGTTCTAGTAGGAATTAATTCATTATTACCATTTTGAACTATAGTAATTCTACCATTTTTAGGAACTACTTGAATAGGACTCACCCATGAACTATTGGAGATAGGATAAATAATACCTTTATCCAGTAGCTTAATTACCTTCTTTTTAACCACTTCTTGCATCTTAGGATTGAGTCTTCTTTGGGGTTGGACCGTAGGCTCATAGTTGTCCTCCATGAAAATTTTGTGCATACAAATTGAGGGACTAATTCCTTTGATGTCTACTATGGTCCATCCAAACGTCTTTTTGTATTTTTTTAGTACTCTTAACAACTTTTCTTTCATTAAATCTGTCAAAGAAGAGGAATAATAATAGGTAAGTGCGATGAACCTTCCAAGAAAATATATTTTAAATGAGAAGGGAGAGGTTTAAGTTCAAGAGTAGGTGGCTCTTCAATTGATGTCTTTGAAAAAGGAGTGAATGATCTTTCTAATTCTTCAAATCGTGGTCTGTATGTGCGTGGAATATATGGTCTGGCCTTTAACAATTTTATGCATTCTGTTTGTCTTTCATCTTCAGTTGAACCCTTTTATGATTGGACAATACAAGCTTCAATAGGATCCTCAAACCTATTTTCTAGAAAATACTCATGCACTAAATTATCAATATCATCTATACGAAAATAAGTTTGATTATCATTGGAATGTTTAATAACTTTAAAAACATTAAAAGTAACTTATTCGTCTTGGACTCTAAGAATTAATTTTTCTTATTGAACATCTATTAAAGCTCCTCCAGTAGCTAAAAAGGGTCTCCCTAAGATAAGGGGTACATCATAATCTTCTTCCATATCAAGAACAATAAAATCAACAGAAAAAATAAACTTGTTTACCTTTATCAAGACATTCTCCACTATACCTCTTAGATATTTGATGGATCTGTCGACTAATTGAAGAGTAATAGTGGTAGGCTTCGATTCTCCTAGACCTAACTTTCTGAAAATAGAAAAAGGCATGAGATTAATACTTGCTCCTAAATCACATAAAACTTTATCAAAACTATAATCACCAATAATGCAAGGGATAGTAAAACTCTCTGAATCTTTTAGCTTCTGTGGTAATTTATTTTAAAGTATTGCTCAGCATTCTTCATTTAAATTTATTCTCTCATGCTCCTTCAGCTTTTTCTTATTTGTTAGGATTTCTTTGAGAAACTTACATACCTGAGCATTTGAGTGATAACATCTACAAAAAAAATATTAATATATAAATTTTTTAATATTTTAAAAAAATTAGAAAATTTTTTATCTAGATGTTGTATTTATCTCTCTAGAAATAATAGTGGTAGCACATAGGGTTTCACATTTGGATCGGCAAACTGTATACCTGGAGACCATCCATCTGCTAGTTGTTTTGGTGACTGACAAATTTTAGTTGATGGTTTCTTATTTGTAGTTGGCTCTTCAGTCTCTTTCTTCTGATGTGGCTCCTCCAGCTTTATTCCACTTCTTAGGATGATAGTATTGACTTGCTCCCTTGGATTGGTCTTCGTGTTGCTGGGCAAGGATCCCTAAGGTCTTTCGAAGATTATCTTAGCCATTTGACTTATTTGCATCTCAAAGTTTCGAATTGCTGCTGCTTGGTCCTGCCTAAGTTTGGCTTTCAAATTTTTTATAGTTGATTCTTGGTTTTGCATAAATTTGACCATCAGCTCCTCCATGTTGGATTTCTTTTTAGGTACTTGGAACCTCGGGGGTGGCTGTTGTGCTACATTTTGATTGCTCCATGAGAAATTTGGGTGCTGCCTCCATCCTTGATTGTATGTGTTGTAGTAGGAATTATTTTGTTGCAGTCTAAAAAAATTATCAACATAATTAGCTGTATCAGTTGCTTTAGCAAAAGAATTATCTGTCTGGCAATTGCTCATATCGTGTCCTCCTCCACATAGATCATAGGTGATGCTCTGAATATGCATAGTAGTTTCCTTCAAGTTATTGACTTCGACTCTAAGGGCTACAATTTCAGCTAGTAATGTTGGCACGCAATTTACTTCCTGCACAGCTGCTGGTCTTTTTGGCATCATATGTTCGGTCTGCCACTGATAGCTATTTGATGCCATCTCATCGATCAGATTAAAGGCTTCTTCATCTATTTTTTGATTAATGGTTCCTCCTGCTACTACGTCAATCATAGAATGATTAGTAGGAGATAAACTATTATATAAAGTTTGTACCTGAAGCCATATGGGTAGTTAATGATGTGGACATCTCCTCAGTAGTTTCTTGAAATGCTCCCAAGTCTCATATAGTGTCTCCATATCCATCTGCATAAAAGAAGTGATATCGTTGCGTATCTTGGCAGTCTTAGAAGATGAAAAGTACTTGGCTAAGAATTTTTGAGCTAGGACATCCCAAGTTGTGATAGAACCTATAGGGAGAGAATGAAGCCAATTTTTATCTTTATCCCAAAAAGAGAAAGAAAATAACCTTAATCTAATAGCATCATCCAACACCCCATTAATTTTAAAAGTACCATAAAGTTCAAGAAAGTTAAAAATATAGGCATTCAGATCATCATGCACATGTCCACTGAATTGGATAGTTGATTGAATCATCTGGATCATCACCGATTTTATTTCAAAGTTATTTGCTCATACAGGCGGTCTCCTGATGCTCGAAGCTGCATCGACTACAGATGGTGTGATGTAATCATTTAATGGATGATGTACTGATCGAATAAATTCATGCTGTCCCTCGATCGCAATATCCAATCCTAGATTGATGTCGTTAGGATCTTCAGCTACCATGTTTCTTTTTTGTTCTAGTCTTCTGATAGTCCTTTCAATTTTTGGATCTAAAGATAGTAAGTTACTATGTCCAATATGTGTCATACACTGAATAAATTTTAAAAAATAAAGTAAAAATAAAATTAAAAATAAAAATCTAAAGTAAAGTTAGGATCAAAATTTTAATATTATTTTAGACACAATCCTCGGCAATGACGCCAAAAACATGATGCGTGCTAATCTATAGCTATGGCAAGTGCACTAGTTGATCAAGTAATAAAGTAAATGAGTAGAGTATCATCCCTAGAGGATTGGAAAATAAGTACTGAAAAAGTTTTTTCCTATGCTTTATTTAGAAGATCAATTTATGAGAATAAGGAATTAAAGAATAAAATAAAAAAAATAATTAAAAATTTTAAAAAAATAGAGAGAGTGTGTGTAATTATTAGGGTTTTAAATTTAAGAGCAATAGATTACTAAGGCATTCAGTTCACCAACTCAGTCAATACAATATTTAGATTGTTAGATTAATTTTATTTCATGTGACGATGGAGTCTCCTAATTTATTCACTATCCTTTGCTCCAGACATAGTAAAACTATCAATATTTATTAATTATCCTCTGGTCTAGGTGTAATTTAAATAAATATTAATGCATTAAGTTTTTGTGAAACTCTCTAATTAAAATACACTACGTCCAAAGCGCACTAAAATTTTCGCATGCATATGAATTCTAATTTGATTCATAATACAAGGTATATAATCAAGAAGCAATAACATAGATGTACTTGGTCTATAACATCTATGTTCATCAGATCAATTAGAAGATGGTCAGTAATCTAAAAGCATTAAGATCAAATTTATATACTCCTCATGAATAAAATTTAAAATTAGAAATAAATCATACTGAATATTGCATCAAAAAAGTGGCTACATCTTAATCTTAGTAAAAAAAATTTAGTTCATGATAACAAGTTTAAAAACAGCAAATAAAATAAAAAGCATGAAGAAATTAGACTGTTTAATTACTGAAATCGATTATTTGTTGCTCTTGGTGTGGAAAATTTGATGAAGAAGAATAGAAGCTTCTTGATCGATGTTCTGATTGTCGGAAGAAGAGAAGAAAAGAAATTAAAAGTCCTTTCTTTTCTCTTTCTCAAAAATCTCTATTCAAAACTCTCTCTGCCTCTCTCTTCTCTTTCTACCTCTCTCTTCTCTCTCTATCTCTCTCTTCTCTTTCTATCTCTCTTATGGAGGAAAGAATGCCACCAATATGAAGATCTTATTTTTCTGATTCAAATAAAATAAATTTCAGGCAAAATAGACTTCAAATGAGTCCGAAATTGAATTTCAAAAAAAAAATCAGTTCAATTCAAACCGGTTCAGGAAAAACTGGCTTAGCAGACCGCCCGGTTCGGCCGCACCTAGCAGACCGCCCGCTAACGCAACGTTGATGCCAAGCAGATGTCAGCATTTTTTGCGGTGCATGGTGGATCATTTGGAGGGCATTTTGGAGATTTCATATGGAGAAGCGTGCTCTGATTGTTTAAAAAAAGCGGCGGTCCATGCAACACCGGACTCGCGCATGGTCTACAGAGGGTAATTTGGAAATTTTGCCTGATCCAACAGATGCCTTTCATTGAGATTTGATTGAACGGCTGACAGTTGTGCATTGACGAACGGCATCCATGGCTTCCGATCGAGATCCAATGGTTGAGATTCATCCTGACTTATAACTAAGAATCAGAGGCTTCTCTATGCACGATCTGATGGCCTAGATTTGATTTTCAAGGCTAATCCAATGGTCCAAATGAATTTCGACTTGATTTGAGATTTTAAAATAATTTTTGAGTAATTTTTGGATAGTTTGATCGACATCCAACGGTCAGAATTAATCCAGGACTCCTTTTGAGTTATTTTGAGAGTTTTAAACCTGATCTCAATAGGATTTTGGTGGAAGATGACCCAGATTATAAAAAGGCCTACTATTGCCGAAGAAAAAAAAGAAGAGAGGGATAGAAAGAGAAGAGAGAGAAAGAAAGAGAAGAGAGAGGCAGAGAGAGTTTTGAATAGAGATTTTTGAGAGAGAGAAAAGGAAGGACTTTTAATTTTTTTTCTTCTATTCTTTCGGCAATCAGAACATCGATCAAGGAGCTTCTCTTCTTCTTCATCAAGTTTTCCACACCAAGAGCAATGGACAATCGATTTCAGTAATTAAACAGTCTAATTTTTTCATGCCTTTTATTTTATTTGCTATTTTTGAACTTATTATCATAAACTAATTTTTTTTTCTAAGGCTAAGGTGTAGCCACTCTTTTCATATAATATTTAGTATGATTTATTTTTAATTTTAAATTTTATTTATGATGAGTATATAAATCTGATCTTAATGCTTTTAGATTACTGGCCATCTTCTAATTGATCTGATGAACATAGATATTACAGACCAAGTACATCTATGTTATTGCTTCTTGATTATATACCTTATATTATAAATCAAATTAGAATTCATATGCATGCAGGAATTTTAGTGAACTTTGGATGCAGCATATTTTAATTAACAGATTTCATAAAAACTTAATATATTAATATTTATTTAAATTACACCTAGACCAAAGGATATTAATAAATATTGATAGTTTTGCTACGTCTGGACTAGAGGGTAGTGAATAAATTAGGAGACTCTACCATCATATGAAATAAAATTAATCTAACAATCTAAATATTGTATTGGCTGAGTTGGTGAACCGAATACCTTAGTAATCCATTGCTCTTAAATTTAAAACCCTAATAATTACACACTCTCTCTATTTCCTTAAAATTTTTAATTATTTCTTTATTTTGTTCTTTAATTTTTTATTCTCATAAGTCAATCTTCTAAACAAAGCATAGGAAATAGCTTTTTCAGTACTTATTTTTCAATCCTTTAGGGACGATAATCTACTCATTTACTTTATTACTTGATCGACTGGTGCACTAGCCATAGCTATAGATTAGCATACATCAAGCTCCTGGAGTCAGGACATAAGAAACCACTGCCCATCCAAAGGTTGCTAATCACTGGGCACGATAGAGGGCATCAACATAAATAATATATCAGTAAGAGGACAAAGGACAACTTGGGTGGAGGTCGATCGAAGAGTGCAAAAAGTCCATTAGGGTACTATTTATCAGAATAGAGAAAGATGAAGCCTAGATAAGGCATAGTAAAGGAATTAGGGCATAGTAAAGTAAGCCTAGATAAGGCATAGTAGAGAAAGATGAAGCCTAGATGAAGCCTAGATAAGCCTAGATAAGGCATTAGGGTACTATTTATCAGATAGGCACCTGATTGTAGGTTCACTCTATATCATGCTTGATGGCCATAAGACAGCACCGAGCCAGTGCTCTTTGCAAATCAAACATGAACTATTGAGTAATCAATACATTATCAGAGATATTGCAGCCATCGATTGTTAGGATTAGTGGTGCTCCCAAGTCTTGAGAGGCTACTGGAGGAGTCGGGGTATTGGCTCCAGAAGGCTAGGATAAGTATGGTCCTAGGGGTAGGACCGATTTTGATCCTAGGGTAGAGGTTCTGCCCTCCACAATCATGAGACCCTAATTTGGATCTCATGGAGGCTACTCAGAGTTTGGGCTAGGTTTGGATCCATGGGATTGAGTGCATGATCAGACCATAGGTGTACATGAGTTTAAGTGAGTCCATTCGGACTGGGTTAGCCTAGAAAGATTTTTACGGATTAGGATTTCGATCCATGTATAGGTATAAATATACATATATAATGTAAATCCTAGAGTAAGAAAGAGAAGATCAATATAGATCCATTTTCTTCCTGTTGCCCTGGTATGGCTACCCAAGAGGAGGATGAATTAAATTTCTAAAAAATTTTAGTCAATTTATACTCTAATACAAATATGTGCTTCTAATTAAAAGAAACTTGAATGCTTATGGTGAATGAGCAATGTGTAGCAGCAGAATTAAAAGCAACTAACTAATGCAAATATATAAAATAAATAAGAAAAGCAAAAAAAGTAAAATCATAAAATAAATACATAAAGATTTTATAGTAGTTCAGTGTAATCTCGCACCTATGTCCACTCTCCAAGCTATCCCCAAAGAAAACTAATGCATTTATTTTGACCCAAGATCATAAACAACCTAGTTGATTTTGTCGGGCTCACCAACCACAATCCTACACCGATAGTTTTCTCAAGTTCATTATCAATCTAATTGGTTTTAACCTATGAGCACCAACCACAATCTTTATACTATCTAATTTTCAATTTGGACCAACCTACATCCTAAGTTTTTTTCTCCAAAGAAACTTATAAAAAAATAAAAATACAAGTATAAAAGCTCAGCACAAAAATAAAAAAAAAAGAAAAAAACTCTTTTTGAAGTTTGATGGAGAGACTGAAATATGGCTCTTGAAGCATTGTATTCTCTCCTTTGAAGGCTGAGAGGAAGCTTGAATGAATAAGGATGATCATACTTTGAAGCTCTCTAAATTTGATGCACAAGATCCTTTCTTTTCTCTCTTTTTCTTTAGATATTCAATGAAGCTTACTATTTTAATGATTTCTACTTTCAATCCACTTAATCTTCTTTTCTAAATATTTTTCTAATCTTTTATACTTTTTGTGATAGCTTGAGGATCAGTTCTAACCATTAGAAGCTCTAAAATAATCGTTGGAGTGAAGAAATGACCATTTAAAAAAGCTATAGAAAATTAGTCATTACGATCACTAGGTCGGCTTAGTTTCTGACTGGATCAGCTTAGTTTATAGCTAGGTCGGCTCAGTCTCCTAGGACTTGAAAAACTAGCTTTCTGCACTTTCTATCTTTTGCTTTCATTGAGACTAAGTCGGCTCAATCTTAGATTAGGTCGGTCTAGTTTGTGTGCCAAGTGTGCCGAGCAATCTATTTTGGAAGAGGATGACTTAGGGGTCATTCCTTGGGTTAACCCTTTTACTAAAACTTGATTTTCTTCTCATTTATACATCCAAAAGTTATGAAATTGCCTTCAAAAGATCAGAAATCTTCTAAGCTTATTCTTGAGGCTTCCAAAATAGATTTTCTTTAATTTTATAAAATTATAATTTTGCCCCTTATGATTTTTTCTTGATCTCTAACTTGATAAAATTATAATTTTAACTTGAAAATCTGAAAAGACCTACATCCATTCTTAAAATACATGATTAAATACTTAAACACTCAAAGTTTGACAATCATTAAAATCAATCATGGGATCAACACTTTTTCTCTTTTTGATGATGGCAAAACTTTGAGTATATGCATAAGAATATAATTTAATGTGTTTCAATAAATTGACTAGTATAAGCTTGAAGTGATAATATACATAAGCATAAATGCAAACTTCATGAAAGCTCCAATTAATATTTTATATAATTTATATACTCATATCAAAATAATATTTTAATTAAAAATAATAAGTATTAAGATTCAAAGCATGAAATTCATTGAGTTTCTTAAGTATTAATTTTTTAAGTATATACTCAATATACCTCTCCCCTTTTTTGACAACATAAAAAAGCTCATGAAAAAGAATAGAAAAAAAAATCATCAAAATCAATATCAAGATATTAAATTAAGAGGTGTGTCAAATTCATAAAGTCAAATCCAAAAAATCATATTCTCCTTTGAATGAATATTTCTTTCTTTTCAAAAATTAGCTTGAATTCAAATATTATAGACTCTCCCCCTTTTTAAATGAATATGATCTTTTAATTAGATTTTTAAATATACACTTTTAAGCTTTAAGAGAAATAGAGTTTTTTAAAAGATTTAACCATAAAATCAAGTATAATATGCACTTTAATATTCAATCTTTTCTTTTCTTAAGAAATTTTAGTCAATTAAATTAGGAAAAAATATGTATTGGAAATGTATCGAGTAAAGTAAAATAAATATATATTAAAATTGATAGTCATCTTTTTTTTTAAATTTATTGCTTTGAGTAAAAATTACTTTAATGAAAATAATTCATAAGAATTATATAATGTACATCATAAATTTAGTATCAAATTCAAATTTTTAATGAGTTCCAAAATTAGGTTTAGAAATTTATTTCTTAGAGTAAGAATATATTTTAATTTAATTTAACTCTAATCAATTATCAAGAATAATCATGCAAATCAAAATATAAAACCAGAATATTAATGATACCATTTTAAATAATTTTTAATATTGAAGAATAATTTATTTATTTGATAACACTTTAAATCAAGTAAATTATATTGAATAAACATGTGAAAGCATAAATTAAAAAGATTATAAAGTATTTAATAAAAAATTTAAAATCAATAAGACTCAAAATAAGATAATTGATAGAGAATTTAGATCACAAATTCATTAATATTTTTGATCAAATCAAAAAGAAAAAATCTCTCCCCATATTTTTAAAAATGAATACCATAAAATTCATCACATGATATTTTTAAATTTATTCTCTTCCTTTTTCTTTCAGGTTAAGCATCATTAATTGATAGCATATTAATCTTTAACTAATACTAATTTAACTTTTAAGCTCAGATTCTCAAATTTGATTGATACCAATTTAATAACTAATTCATCTTAAATAAATTCTCCTACTTACTTTTACAAATAAAGGCATAATCTTTCAAGATCAAATTATTATTATTTTTTTATTATTTTCTTCCTCTATTGCACATATTTAAAGTAAGCATATTGAGTTTCAAACAATCAACCATATGAATCGACAAGTCAAAAAATTTAAATGCTTAAATCAAATACGAACAAATCAAGCAATATAAGTAATTTCTTTTTAAGTTTAAAGAAAATATTTTTTTCTTTTATCAAGAAATATTACACATTAAATTCAAAAAAGGTATCAAACATTTATAATTTATCTCAAACATTATCATATTTTAAAATATGGCTGTGCAAACTTAGATTTGAGATAAAGCATTCTTTTCTTCCTACTTTTTTTATTTACTTTTTATTTATTTCAAAAGATCTTTATAATGACAATAATCCATTAAAAATTCTAAAGTATGCCACAAAATTTATATTTGAGACAAAGCAACTATTCTTTTGTCAAAAGATAAATCAATAGAATACAAGACAATAATGATCACTGTGATATCAATTATTGAAATTTTTTATCGAAAAAGATGAATCAATTAAATTCAGATTAAATTATTTTGATAAGTTAATTTAAATTGATATTAATAAATTATGCAAAATAAATTATAGAGAGATATTCTGTTTAAACTTAGAACTTTCTTTTCTTATGAAATATCATTTAATCAAGTTTAAAAAGGATATGAAATTCTTGATTTTATCTCAAATGATATCATATAAGCTATGCAAAATCAGATTTGAGATAAAATATTCTTTTCTTTTGCCAAAAGAAACATAATAAAATTCAAGACAAGAATGATACTATTGATATCAAGTCTGAAATTTTTTTTCAAATTGAGGGACAAAATTAATTTAGGTTAAAATGAGAGGTATCTAGATATTGGCTCTATATTTTGATCTAACTATGAAATTTCAAATCGTTAAGGATAAACTTAAAATGCAATAAAAGACATTCATAGTTAATTAAATTTATATTGATTTAAGTTTCTCAAATGAATAATTGATAAGGACAAGCTATTAAGTCATGCTGATTTTCAAGATAATTTGAATTCATAGCATGATATAGAGGAGAGCATATTGTTCTTTAAAATTAAAGTATTTAAATTATCAAAATCAATCAATTATACTAATCTTATTATATGAAATGAATTTCAAGCAAGTAAACATAATATAAAATTATATTAAAGTCAATAGATTTAATCAAAATAATTTTAACAATCATTGATGATATAATGTAAGAAAAAATTTAGATTATACCATGCATCAATACCTATCTTCTTTCATTTTCAAAGCATCCATTCATAAAAATTTGCTCCTTTCACTTCATTAGATGCTTGGAGTACCTACAAAAATTACTTACTAGGTTTTGGTACCCAAGTCATCTTGGATCCATGAAGGTTAGAGCTCATGGTTTCTTTTAGAATCCAAATTTGTTAGATATAAGTTTGGCCATTTCTTTTAATGTTGCATTTAGAAATTTTATGACCAACTTTATTATATTTAAAGCACTTAATTGAATGATTTTCAGTTGAAGCTTTGTTGAGCATATTTTTGTCAAACTTTTATTTTCTTATTGAATCATAACTAATTTTATATTTGTCAAAAATAGATCTTTGATCATTTAAAATGGCTTGAAGCTTTTGAGATCCAATTGTAAACTTTTCAATTATATACTTCAAGCTTTCAATCTCTTTCTTTAGTTTGACATTTTCTTTTAAAAGAGATTTTTCAAATTTACTCTTTTCTTTAGCTAAAAATCTTAGTTTATTAAGTTCTTCTTTCAACTTAAAATTTTCTTCAATCATAGATTTTTTAAATTTTAAAAATCTTTTCTTTTTTTTTTTTAACTAAGAATTTTTTAGTTTTAACTATATTATCATTTTTCTTAGTTAGAGTTTCATTTTGTTTCAAGAAATTTTCTTTTTCTTTGGCCATGTTTTCTATATTTTTCAAAAAATCTTCTTTTTTACTTAAAATCTTGTCATTTTATTCAGCTAAAGAAAGATTAAATTTTTTAAGTTCTTTATTTTGTAGCCTTATCTTCTTATGTTCATCTATTAACTCATTAAATGCTTCATATAATTCATTAAAAGTAAATTCAGAGGAGTGTTCATGATATACCACATTATTTTGAGTGATTAGGCAACAACTTTCTATACATTCCTCCTCTTTCTTATTTTTCTCTTCTTTGCTTTGCTCTTCCTTAATCAATGCTTTCTTCTTTTTTTTTCTTTCTTCTTTTTCTTTTTCTTTTCATCCTCATGAGCCGTGAGGCCAATGCTGGGGTGAGCTTGATTATCCTCTTGGAAACTTGGTTCATCTTTTCGATCGGCTCCCTTAAAAGTCATTTTTAATTTCTTCCAAACTTATTTTATTGAAATACAAGAAGAAATTAGATTGAACTCATTTATATCTAATGAACGATAAAGTATATTTAAGGCCTTAGCATTTAATTATATTATGTTTTAATCATGCTCTTTTAATATTTTAGGGGTGTGCGAGCCATCAACTATGATCCTCCATAACTTATAACTATATGGTTGTATGAAGATATGCATGTGTGCTTTCAAATAACTATAATTTGATTCATTAAGCATTGAGGGTCTATCAATAGAATAGCCTTCACTAAACAAAGAATCCATTTGATTCGTCTAGATCTTTAGCTCTTGACGGTTAGGTCAATAACTAATAATAGAGCACCTGCTTTGATATCACTTGTTGTCCAAATATGGCTACTCAAGAGGGAGGGGGGGTGAATTTGATTTTTAAAAAATTTTGGTCAATTTATACTCTAATGCAAATGTGTTCTTGTAATTAAAAGAAACTTGAATGCTTATGGTGAATGAGCAATGTGTAGCAGCAGAATTAAAAGCAACTAACTAATGCAAATATGTAAAGCAAATAAGAAAAGTAAGGAAAGCAAAACCATAAAATAAATACACAAAGATTTTATAGTGGTTTGGTGTAATCCCACACCTACGTCCACTCTCCAAGCTATTTCCTTAGGAATTTTACTATAATTCGAGATTACAGTGCATTTATTTTGACCCAGGATCACAAAAAAATTCAGCTGATTTTGTCGGGCTCACCAACCATAATTCTATACCGATAGTTTTCTTGGGTTCACTATTAATCTAATTGATTTTAACCTAAGAGCACCAACCATAACCTTTATACTATCCAATTTTTGGCTTGGACCAACCTACAACCCAAGTTTCTTTCCTCCAAAGAAATTTGTAAAGAAACAAAAATATAAGTATAAAAATTTAGTATAAAAATTAAAAAAAAACTCTTTTTGAAGTTTGATGGAGGGGCTAAAAGATAACTCTTGAAGCTTTGTATTCTTTTCTTTAAAGGTTGAGAGAAAGCTTGAATGAATGAGGATGATCACACTTTGAAGCTCTCTGAATTTGATGCACAAGATTCTCTCTTTTCTCTCTTTTTCTTTAGATATTCAATGAATTATTATTTTAATAATTTTTACTTTCAATCCACTTAATCTTCTTTTTGAAATATTTCTCTAGCCTTTTATACTCTTTGTGATAGATTGAGGATCAGTTCTAGCCATTGGAAGTCTTGAAATAGCCATTGAAGTAAAAAAATAATCATTTAAAAAAGCTGCAAAAAACTAGCCGTTATGATCACTGGATTGGCTAAGTTTTTTATTGGATATGCTCAGTTCTAACTGGATTGACTTAGTTTATAGCTGGGTTAACTCAGTCCCCTGGATCTTAAAAAATTAGCTTTCTGCACTTTCTATCTTTTGCTTCTTCTGAGACTAGGTCGGCTCAGTCTCAGACTGGGTCGGCCCAGTTTGCATGCCAAGCAGCCTATTTCAAAAGGGGATGACCTAGGGTTCGTCCCTTGGATTGATCCTTTTGCTAAAACTTGATTTTCTTCAAATTTATGTATTCAAAAGTTATGGAACTGCCTCCAAAAGATCAAAAATTTTCTAAGCTTATTCTTGAGGCTTTCGAAATAGATTTTTTTTCAACTTTATAAAATTATGATTTTGCCTCTTATCACTTTTTCTTGATCTCCAACTTGATAAAATTATAATTTTAACTTGAAAACCTAAAATGACCTACATCCATTCTTAAAACACATGGTTAAATACTTAAATACTTAAAAATTAATAATTATCAAAATCAATCATGGGGTCAACACTCTCATATCTCGCTCTGGTTTCTTCACATGCCAAGGTGTCCTAAGGGGCACGCCTCCAAGCTTGGAGGAAGGAGGTGCACCACTCTCTTTCTTAGCCTCAATAATGTCCAGACATCCTGCACAACATCGACAAAGGCCTCCTGCTTTGGATTGATCAACTAGAGAAGAATAGGTTTCAATCTGCCTACTAAGATCTTTGCACACAACTTATACATGATAGTATATAGACTGGTGGGTCTAAATGACTTGACTTCAATGGATCCTGCATCTTCAGCAACATGGCCACCAAAGTTCTCTTCCAAGCAGCTGGCATCAATACGGTAGTGAAGAACTACCAAATCACCTAAACCACCTCATCCCAAAAAATGGCCAAGTATCGTCTAAAGAAGAGGGTAGGAAAACGATGTAGTTTGAGGACTTTGTCCTCCGCCAACGTCCATAAAGCCTAGCAAACTTCTTCATAGGCACCACCCCAATCAGCAAGGTATTCTCCATGGCTGAGACCCGGCTGGTTGGGGGTGGGACCTGGAAAACCCCGCACCCTCACTACCCCTTGACCATCTTGACCTAAAGAAACCTAGAATCTCCTACCAAACACCATCATCGTTATTAATCCACTACCCTTCGATAGCCCTAAGGGATCAGATCTAGTTCCTATGTCTCCTGATAGTCATTGTCTAGCGGAAGAACCTAGTATTAGGATCACTACAAGAATTTTGAATATTAGCGATGTATTAGCGGTGGAAAAAATTTTCATCGCTAATAATAACTTTTTACCATCACAACACCAACGGAAAAAATACCATCACTAATACTATTGTAGACGAAAATTTCAATGGTAAATATCATCTCTAAAATATATATTTTTAATATTTGAATAATAAAAAATATTAATGATGGTAAATTTGGTTTATTAGTGACGTAAAAAAAGCCATCGCTAATTCAAAACTATTAACAATGGCTCTTTAGTTATTAGCAATAAAAAAAGCCATCTCTAATATTTTTTTTATTTTTAATATTTAAATATAAAATAATTATTAGCAAAGGCATATTTTATTTATTAGCAATGAAAGACATGCCATAGCAAATAATATTTTTAAAAAAATTACAACAATAAATTAAAAGAATAAATTTATTTGAAAATATTATAGTGATGGAATTGATGATGGCAAGCCTCTATCTTTGCTAATAATTCTATGCAAATATAATTCAAAATCCTGCCAAATCTAATTTAATTAGATTTTGAATCTAAGTCCTACTTGGATTATAAAATTTAATAAGCATCAAATTAAATTAAAATTAATTATATTAAATCTAATTTATATTAATTAAGAGAAATTAATTTTTAATTTATATTTAATTTGAATCCAATTTGAATTCAATTCGATTTGAATCCAATTCGAATTTGATTCAAAATCCTATCAATCCTAATCCAATTAAATTTTGAATCCAATTCCTACTTAAACAGTAAAACTTAATTAATTTTAAATTAAATCAAATCTAATTAAATTAAATTTAATTTAAAATAATTAAATAAAAATAATTTTTAATTTTGATTCAATTTGAATCTGATTTGAATCCAATTCGAAATCCCGTTAAACGTATTTTAATTAGACTTTGAATCCAATTTCTACTTGGATTATAAAATTCAATTAGCCTCAAATTAAATCAAGTCTACTTAAATTAAATCTAATTTAAATCATTTAGAACTTGATCTATGATTTTATTTGAATTTAATTTGGATTCGATTTAAATTTAATTTAAAATCCTATCAAACCTAATTCAATTAGGCTTTGAATCTAAGTTCTACATGGATTATAAAACTTAATTAATCTTAAATTAAGTCAAGATTAGTTAAACTAAAAATAATTTAAATAAATTAAAAAAATAATTTTTAATTTAAATTTAATTTGAATTCAATTTGAACCTGATTCGAATCCAATACGAAATCCTATCAAACCTAATTCAATTAGACTTTGAATACAAGTCTTAATTGAATAGTAAAATCCAATTATCATGAAATTAAGTCAAGCCTAATTAAATATAATCTGATTTAAATCAACTAGATAAAATAGTTTTTAATTTTGGTTTAACTCAAATCTAATTCGAACCAATTCGAATTCAATGCAAAATCCTGTCAAACCTTATTCAGTTAGACTTTGAATCTAAATCTTACTTGAAATACTAAAATCTAATTAGCCTAAAATTAGATCAAGCCTAATTAAATTAAATCTAATTTAAATCAACTAAGGTGCTCAATCATCTCGATCATGTATAATACATGATCGATGACTAAGGCCCCATCCCTCATCCGAGCGTTGAAAATGGCACTACTTATTTTGTGCCTTTCAATGTCGTTCGGCGTGCCAAAAGAATCGTTCAATATTTGAAGCATCTTCTGTGGTTGAGTGTTTTTAAACTTATAGTTGAACTCATCATTCATTACCGCCAGCATTATACATCGAATGGTGGTGTGGTCATTGAGGCACCTCAGATAAGTATCTCGGATCGCTTCCTTAACATTCAGGGTTGGCTCATTAGGTGCTCGATTCGTTACCACATAAAGGACCACTCATGCTCTAGGATAATTTTCAACTTACGATACCAGCTATCATAGTTGGATCCCATTAATTTGTCATGGTCTAACAATGATTGGAGCGATAGATTAGTGATCATGTCTGCACAAAAAGAAAAATCAAACCTAATTAGTATATGAATTATTAATCCTAAAGACTTGGACTTTAGTCTAAAGATCCTTCCACTATTTTATACGAATTGGTGGTCTCTACCTTCAATTTGAGAAATTACTCTAATTTCTTAGTGGATACTAGAATCCACATAGACTATACAAGAGCCCAACTTTGGTTGGTCAACCCATGTGCACCTATAGGTAGATTCAAAATCAATTGTTTCTCTAAACAACTTCTAGTAACATTGATTTTGTCCCATAGACCTAATCAATAGGCTTTGGCTTCCACTGAAAAAGATTTGATTAGGTCCAATCATTAACATGACCATATTTGGTCTTATCTAACCAATAAATGATCAGGCCCGACTTTGGTCGACCAACTTAACCACCATCAGAAAGACTTAAGCAAATTATCATTTTATGAATGATAATTTCATTAGTCAATAATCACCGGGCCTTTGGGCCTCCAATTATCATTATACTAATAAATCCATTATCACTCAACTTAATGGAAGGCTATGATTTAGTTATCTATATAATTATTTTATTTTTAAGGATCTAATAATTTTAGAGAATTTAGTTAACCAATTTAAAAAATTCAGCAAGCCAATTTTGATCCTCCCACTAACTTCACCAAGTCAGAAAAGAATCTAATCTAAGCTGACATTAGGAGCACCTAAATCAGTCAAACTAATTTACCTAATAGACATGGGTGAGCTCGAATCACCAAGTGATCTAATCAAAATTTAACTCACCAGGATGGCCAGGTAAGCAAGATCAGTGGAAGGGATATGCCATTAACTCGTCAAAGATCAAATCAGTTCGAGTAGCTTCCAATTAAAAACCACTGATCAAACTGCCAAACTTATCTTAGACACTATCCGATTTATTAGTTTTAATTTGACCATCCTAGTAATTTCATATTCGATCGCGTAGCCTTGAATCAAGTCTATTTGGTAGGCATGGACTTGACCAACTACAACTATTATAATTTAGTTTATAGAGTCCTTGACCTAATCTAAATTAATATTTAACTAGATTTAATCAATTACTCTAAATTAGTCCATCTTTTAACTAACCTTAGGTCTAACCAAATTTATGGACCTAATTCAGCTAACTCAGTAATCCACAAGTTTATGATTAATGACTTAGAGTCCTAATTCATAATTTTAGATACTAAATTATTATACTTAATTTTTAATTAAGTTTATGGGCTGAGGGATAGGGTTCGGTATTTCAAAAATATTTTTAATTTTGAAAGATTCTTTACAACTTAGCATTGTTCACCAATTGAGTCAACTCATTTCAAAATTAAATCATCTCAATTCACAAACAACACTAGTTGTAGGGTTTTATCTGAAACTATGTACACTATATAATCATGAAATCATGAATCAAACTTTATGTAATTATGCATTCATGATCATAAATTAGATTAAAATCTAATATAATTAAATCATAAAAATAATAAATCAAATCTAGTAATTTCATGATTAACGATATAGATCAGCAACGTACCAGGACAATCTTTTCATTATAGGAGGTAAATCCTACAGCAGGACAACCTATAGTCTGTGCGATCTGGATTATAATTTTTTAGATCTAATTACTCTAATTATTAGATCAATATTTAGATTAAATCTAAATTATTAATCTAAATATGCAGGCATATCATATTTAAAGAGCCTTTTTTTGATACCATTTGAAGAAAATAGTATAGGATTTGCCATGTTACTTTCCAAAAATATTTTAAAAATAGCAATGATGTAGTAAAAAATAATTAATTTAATTAATTATCTACTGATCATATCAGATTATTTAACCCTATATATTAGGATCTAAACATAATATGCATGCATACATCAATAGGTCTGAAAATAAAACTATGTAATAAACTTTTTACTACATGTACATGTTCAGAATACAATATCTTTTCATAGATAGTCGATCACCATAATCTGAGTCTACTAGATAATGCTTTAGTATCACATCACAGCTGCATACATGTTCGACCTCTATGGTTGGTCCACATGGAGCTCCTGATCTCGATCAGCCTCACTGGAGTACTAGCTCGTCGTCGAATTCTTCGATGGCTGAACACGATCAATTTGATCGATCATATAATTTTTAATTTTTTAGATATTCAAAAAAAATAGAACATAAATATTAGAGGATGATGAAGATGTGTTTCAAATTTGGTGGCGATCCGATGCTCATAGCACTCGATCTCTCCATCCGAACCCAGATTCCCAAATCTAGGATTTCACTCAGCCCAAAATTCCTGACACACTAAAAATCCTGTCACGCCCTCTCTGTATGGAGTTTTTTCATGAAATAAGTTTTTATGAAAAGATAACTCTTAGATCTATAATCTCTATTTAGATCATATCTAAGAAAAGGATATCCTTAGAGATAAAAATCATAAGAGAAGAGAGGTATAAAGGAAAAGAAAAGTGCTGTAGGATCCTATTCACCTTCACTCCGAGATTTTTTTCCTCTGGAACTGATGCCCAAACACTCTAAAATTTTTACTATATAATGATAATCCTTCTCCTACATGCACAAAAATTCTAATAATTTATTGATGCAAATACCATGGAAAAATAGCATGAAAAATGATAAGGGTCGAGTGGTTGAGAGGTTTTAACCACTCACTTGATTTCAAAAATTAAATGAGCCTCTTATCTTTATCCAACCCTCCTTCCTTATGTTTAACATGCAGAAGGACTCTCTTTCTATATGTACATTTATATTTCTTAAAAAATATTTGACAAACAAAAGAGAGGGCGTGGGAAGCAGAGTAGAAAAGTAAAAAATGGTAGGCGCATGGGAGAATTTGAATTCGAACTTTATTTGACTTTATCCTAATTGGTTTCAACATAATCAATTAATCTAGATCCAATTAAATTAGATTAAATCCAACCAAATTAGGCTTAGTCTAATCCAATAAAATTCTAATCAAATTAGAAATTAATTAGATCTACGTCCTGATCAAATCAGGGTCAAAACTTCCATAGCGATTAGGTCATCTAATGACCTGATCGAGTCAAATCCAATCGAATCAAATTCAATCAGACTTGATCGAATCCTCATCGCTCAATCAAATTAAGCTAATCAATAATCAAATTATTAATTAATCCTTCAAAAATATCTGAGTTCATATCGAATGGGTTACTGAGCAACAGAGTCCTATCAACATGAAACTCTTGAAGAGTCCAAAATCAGTATGACTCTTGAATCCAGTGTCCCAAATGAATCGAACTCACGATCATAGAGTCTCAGACTAGTGAAACTCTTGATCAGAGAGTTCTAAATGAGTAGAACTCAGAGTTTCTATCTAGTAGGACTCTTGGTTACAGAGTCCTAGTCCAGTGAGACTCTTGATCATAATGTTCTAGATTATCAAAACTCATGATCAGAGAGTTCCAAATAAGTAGGATTCAGAGTTTCAGTCCAGTAGGACTCTTGATCATAGAGTTTCAATTCAGTAAGACTCTTGACCATAGAGTTTCAGATCAATGAAACTCTTGATCAGAAAGTTTTAGATAAGTAGGACTCAGAGTCTCAGTCTAGTAGGATTCTTGGTCACAGAGTCCCAGTCCAATGAAACTCTTGACCATAAAATCTCAGACCAATAAAACTCTTGATCAACCATTAGATCAGGTAGAAACTTTTAATGTGTATGACCCCACAGGTCCAAACCTAAGTCGGTAGCACAAAAATCAATTTCTATACTAATCGAAGTGACCATCTAGCAATGATACCCAACATTCAGATAGATCGAATAATCGCAATTGCAACATTCAGAACCTATGCGAATATGGTTACCATATAATTCATCCCTATGATCTCTATGTAATAGATAACTTAAGGTTAGACTGTCAACTCTAGAAAATACATTCAAGTTGTATCTCAAAGCAATTAGTCCCATGACTCCTCATTAAGACTACCCTGATCAAGATTTTGCTAAATTAAAATATAATTGAACACAACTCCTGAAATCAGTAGTGGTCAATCTCATCTTGATACTCGCACTGACTCCATAAGTACCTGACTATGCCCAAAAATCTTTCATCACTGAATTAAAAATTTAGATAGTCCGGCACCAAAATATAGTTAGTTGCTTGAAAGTCACCATAATGATCTCAGATCGGAGGAATATTTATACCCATATTCCATCAAAGCTAATCTTGATAGAAAAAATGCCTCAGAGTTGGTCACGTTCAGTATAGATGTACTCATACATCTCACTTGCATGCCATATCAGAGTCTCAACACTCCTTGGTTATGAGCATAACCAATCTATATGGCACACAACGATCTATACTTGATAAATATTATCATCCTAAGTAACAACGTATCATTTGATCGTAAACTATTTAAGGACTAAATGATAAATTCTTCTTTATCGAATCTTGATAGTCCTAAGAATTTCATCACAATACAGGAGTTCATTAGAAGATAATAAAATTTATGATGAAAAATGCCAAAATAACTTTTATTAATTTATCATTCATATATAATTAAAAATATATAGCCCAACTGTCGATAGATTGATGACTGGCTTTGGAATACATTTCCAACAGCATAATCATAGAAGTAAAAAATATTATTGTAAACAGGGACGGTCAGGATCCATTTGTGTAGACTTGGAGTTTGTTAGTTGACTAGGCTATGAGAGCCCATAAATTTTTTTTAATTATTATTTTATTTTTTTTAAAAAAAAATTACTTTTAGTTTATAGCTCGTGGAGGTGGCTGGAGGCTCGAAGAGGCTATGATGACTATCTATACGAAATGCACCTGAATGAAGGTGATGCATTATTCTATTCTTATTATTATTTGGTTAAGTTTGGCTAGTCAGTTACATCACAGACAATTGCTTGCAGTCATCTCAAGGTTAAAGGTGCAAAGAAACTTGCAATGCAGGGTAAGCTTGGATGGTCTATTGCATCACAAACAACCACTTGCAGCCACCTTATTGTTAAAGGTGTAGAGAATCTTGCAATGACTTATTTTTCAATGGTAGATTTAAGCCTTCCTCACATTTTCATATACTAAGATTATTATGTATTACTGGATGAGAATCAGATAATGCCTAAATTAGGGGACTAGTAGACCAATACATTATCATGTACTGCTGGATAAGAATCATTTTTCTACTGATACATTACATATACTAACTAACAATTTTTGCTATACGTAAGTTAAATTTTGATCGTCTTGTTATGTTTTGATAGATATTTTATTTGAACTAATTTTTAGATCATCTACTTGCTTTGATTTTTATTTTTATTTTTAAAAATTATACGTCATTTCTTCTAAAGGTTGGAACCATTCTAGCCAAGGATAGAGCTCTCAAGAAGAGAGCAATCATGCGGCCAACTAGCATAGTTTTGCACATCTCACACCGGTGGTAAATTATAACACTTTAGATATTCTTATTTATATTATTTTATCATTTGCTAACTAATATAACATTCTTTATATTAGATGTTTTATGCTCAGATTCGGATGACAAGGGGTTATCAGTAAAACCAAAATCACATGCATTATCAATCGACTCCTAGACATAGAGTCATGGTCGAGGATCCATCTGGCTCGCGGTACCTCCGATTCGATCGGAGGATAGACAGCTCATCCATATTCAGAGCTGCTCGTAGGCACTACAACTTTAATTAATATGTTTAGAATTTAGTCATTCTAGAGTTAATATTTATTTTTTAAAATTAATTTTGCAGCATGTTTAGAAAATTTGGAGTACCTCATGTAGTTATTGGCATCATTCGATGGTTGATGTTGGGGTCGGTGAATGAGTTCTTCAGCTAGCCATCTAGAGCTCGTGATGTAGCTTGGAAGATGTTTCTAATAAGTCAAAACTAGTTTAAGTTTTAAATTTTTGATACATTGATATTTTAATTATATATTAATACATGTTTGCTTCTATCTTACAAGAGTACTACCGATTTGAGACTCCTCAAGATGAGGAGACTGACCATCAAATCTTCAAGGAGGTGGCCATACCGAGGCTCCGAGATGGCCTCTACAGCCTCAGGTAGTTTGCCATCCAACACTTTGATTTTCAATCACCATCAAACTGGAGGTCCTTCATGGATCACTAGATGCGGATGGACATATGTCAGGCCCCCTATGATCAATGAAGTAGAGAGGAGTACTCCGATAGATGGCAGAGGACTCAGCAAAATCGAGAAGTCCAACAGGCACACGAGCACCTCGATCAGCATTTTTTTTGTGGCTGACAGACTGGTAAGAAATCAATACTAAAACTCTTCATTAATACTATAAAAACTCTTATATGCATGTTTTAATTAATTTAATTTTATTATTTACTTATTCTAGATACAGCAGCTAGGTCATCCACCAGACCAGTTGCAGTTATAGTGGCACACATCAGTCTAGGAGGATTGGTGACTATTTAGATTCTACTTCATAATAGATCGTAGTAAAAACTTTAAACTTTATTTACTAATTAAATTATTATAGGATCTAATTTTATATTATAACTAATATATTTTCGAATACTGCAGATGAGTTATGCGACATATGTTGCTGAGAGGTACGGTGATGACCCATCTTCTCAGCCCCCCTTAACCTTGAGGGATGGCTTAGTACCATCGAGGGGGTGAGTAGGAGCCAGATCATAGGATTTGACTACAGCTTCGACCCTCCACTACTTCAATATCCTTCGGCATCCTCACAGACCTTGATAATCCAGACTTGAAGCGATGCATATACGGAGGAGGTCGTGTAGAGACTTTTAAGCCAACAATCTCAGAGCCTCCTGGATGCCATCTACAATATGATTATGGAGCTTCCCTAGAATCTATAGCTGCACAACTAGCTGGACTCATCATCCCAACAATCACATCAAGTAATTATATTATTAAATTCTTTTACTTGCTTTAAATTTTCATATTTAGAAGCTTCAATATTTAGGTTTGAGTCTAGAAGGGGATCTAGAGACTTAAAATTTAATTTAAACATCCAATCGATAGACTGAAAATGTCTATAGCTCCATATGATCGAATAAAATATGTAAAAATAATCTATTCAAAAATTAAAGCATATCGAAAGATACGCCTTTATATCAAAACTTACTAATATTATTTTATTTTTTTATTATAAGATGCTGGAAGATCCGACTTTCATCCACCAACTATTGGAGAGAATTAGGAGGAGATCACGGATGATGACGAGAATTAGACTTAATTTTTTTAATGTATTATATTTTTCTACATTGGTTGTAAAAAAATTATATAATTTATATTTTTTATATAATATAATTAATTTTTAATTTTTAATTATCATATTATCTTTAAATTTTAATTATAATAGATATTAGAAATATAATTAATTATGATTAATTAAAATAGATTTTAAAAAATATTATTATTATTATTTAAAAAATAAAATTAACTATTAGCATCAGTATTAGCGATGATACTAGAGAATAAATTACCATCGCTAATATTTTTTAAAATAATTTTTTATTTTATTTAAAAAATAAAAAAAAGATATTGCATTAGCCACAGCATTTTTGATCGCTAATAATTATTAGCAAAAGCATTAGCCATGAAAATATCATTGCTAATATTTTTAATTTTTAAAATTTAATTTAAATATTAAAAAATAATTAGTAATAAAATTATTTCATCTCTAAAGTCGTTGCTAATAATCTTATTAGTGATGACTCATTTTTTCATCACTAATTTCCATTATTAGCCCTCATTTTTCCATCGCTAATAATGGCAATTAGCGATGAGAGTTTTTTGGATTGGCTTTTACAATGGTATTAGCAACGATGGAGCTATTAGTAATAACAGAAGAACTATTAGTGACAACAATTAGCCATGGCTAATAGTTCAGATTCTTATAATGAATCACCATCTCTGATCACTGTACCATCAAACGCTACCATCAAAACAACTTCTGCTGCCATAATAAGGAGTGATTTAGGAAGAATCTGCCCCAAAGAGTAGCCAGATCCTCGATAGAGAGCCCTCCTTCCCCTATCCTCTTAGTGTTGGAGGTCGGAAATAGAGGCCTCAACCTCCTCATGCTCTTGAAATTGTCCCCCACTTCCATCTAGTTCTAGCTCTGAAGTCTACGTCTAGTCAACTCTAATCTATGGGTTATCTGGTACATCACATCACCATGCACCGATAGCCTCCAAATCTCTCGAACAATATCCTAGGAGCATGGGTAAGCCAACTAGAACTCTTCAAACTAGAAGGGACATCAGTATGAGAGGGCCGAATTTATGATGATCAGAATCAGACTATAGTCTGAAGTAATCCTCAACAGATGGCATACCTGGTGACCATGAAATTATTGAATCCAACTAACAGTGGCAAATACTCTATTGATATGCTCCTAAACCTTGACTTTGTCTTGATGGTTGTTACACAAAGTAAATCTAGGTCTTAAGAAGCCAAAATCAACAAGTTCATTTTGTGCAATAAACTCCCTGAACTCCCTCCCTAGCTTCGTTGCTATCTTAGAATGACCTTGCCCCTTTCTTTTCCTAAGGCCCATCTATATAATTAAAATCCCCAGCAACTAATGAAGGGAAGCGCTGGTTAACTATTCTCGATACCTCCTTCCACAAGACCCTTCGTTGTCTATACTCATTACTCACATAGATATCTGATAAAATCTAAGAGGGTTCATTTATTCTAGAAATAACAATAACAACATGCCGGTTGCAATTATGTATAATATCAACATTAGTAAGTCTCCTTTTCCATACAACATTGATACTATTAGCCAAACCATAAGAATCCATTGCATAAAAACCCCAAGAGTCTAGAAAGCAACGTTGAGCTCACTCAGGGTGCTCCCAATGAGACATATCTCTAGAAAAATACAAAGGTCCGAGCTATGTATGTGTATCAATCTCCTATAGCTGGAAATCAAGGAAGGCTTCCTATCACTCCTGAGCATTCCATGACAAAATCTTCATCGAGCTATTGATGGGGCCCCTCCCAAACTAGACACCCTGAGGTCCGCACCATGCCTCCTTATTCTCTGTATGCCTTTCACCTTCCTTTAGGATGGCCCTAACATGGCCCACCACCTCCTTATGTAAGGTGGCCTCCTAATGGGCTGGTCCACGGACCCTCCAACTTCTTCCTTTTTATTCCCCACCCATAATGCCCTAGAGAGAGGGGAATCGTGATTGGAAAGCAATAGTGATCCCCCCTAAGATAACTTGGTTCCCCAGCTCCCCTCCCATCACACCATGTGGGCACCCCCTTTCTCTCCCATAGAGCTGATGCCGGCAGGCTATGATGATGAAGGTGGCAAGAAGGGATGGCTTGGAGATGAAGTGGCCAACAGATGATCATGCCCACCACCTTTGCTCCCCTGATTAGGGGCTACCTCCATATCCTTTGATGATGAAGGCTCCAGTGGGGCAAGGTTGAGCACTAGGCTACCATCCTTCGGAAGCTACAGCAAGTACCCATAGCTCAGGCTAGGGTTAGGAAGAAGAAGAGGCTTTGGCTTGCTCTCTAAGATCCACGGTGAGGCCCTTGGTTGGGCCCAGCATCGACGGGAGAGGCTAGCTTGGACTGTAACTCCATCTTGGATATGGGCCCTGAGTTCGATCTAGAGTGATGTTGAGAGCCCAGGCTCCTAGCTCATTTAAGGTGGACCGACCTAGATCTCACCTCCAGCATAGGTAGTTCTAGCATCCATGGGCCCTCCTCAAGGCTCACCTCCAAATCTTCATTGCCTAGTGCATAGTCAACCAAGATTGAGAAGCCCGATGCGGACCAAGTTAGGGACTCACTAGCCATCGATCCCCTCCATTGCACCACCCTGGTTGTTGGTTCGGTAAATGCTGATGGGCCACCTTTGAGGGCTTCTACCATCCCTCAGAGTATGGTGGAAAGCCTGTAGGCTCGGATGTCTTGGATGTGGATTTGGCCAAGATGACTTGGGAGACAAATTGGAAGGCCAAGCTCTAGCATCCCCCTTCCCTTGCAACTTGGTTTAGTGACCTTGGGCGGCTAAAGCATTGATGTGAAGACCCAATGGCCTAGTCAGGGAAGAACCTAGCACCCTCCTCCTCAATAGTCTTTTATCCCTACTTGACCACCCTTTCTATCTAGGTTAAGTAGGCTTCCACAAAGTTTTCTAGCTTAAGAGGATGATTCTTAGCGTTTGATGGGGTGTTGGCTAGTGGACAGGCACAAGTATCATCAGAGTGTCCGATCTGCCTGCACCAAAGCAAACTGATGTCAAATTCTTTTACTTCTACCAAAAAACCTTGTTTTCCCCCCTAATTGATACATTGGTTGGGTGGAGTCGATCTTTACCCTAATGTTGGCAAAATCCAACTTCTGGAGTAAAATCCAACTTCTGGAGTTGGTCAATAACCTCATCAATCACCAATGGTTGCCTTGCTTCCTCGATATTGCCCCAGAGTCCCTTGGTGTTCTAATGCGCAATCGGAAGGCCTAGAGCCTTAACCAAATCACTGCCCCCTTAACAATATCTATCTTTGGAATGAAGTCTAGCACCCATGGTTCAACAGCCAACAACTAGCCGATGACCCTCTTAAGGATGGCTTCACACTCCTCTGATTTGAAGCAGAAAAGTTGATGGTCTTCGGCCAACGAGAAGGCCTCGACCTGACCATGTATCCTCCCCCTCACCTTGAAATCCTTCACCATCCAATTTACTAGCACCCTCTGATCAAGACTCCTAGTTATTACCACCACATTCTCCCACTCTTTGATTCTTCCTATCCATCCTTTGGAAATTCAAGAACCTTAGTGAAGAAGTACTGAAGCTGCTTGACCTTGGTACTAGATCTTATGGGATGTCCAAGATGATCGGTGCAGAGCACACTAAACTACCCTCTCCTACAACCACCCCCCTCCCTTGCCGGAGTTGTCGTGATACCACTTGCTCTAGCACCACCGCTTGGAAAGATTTTTTATGCAGAATATGGATCCCCTATGTCCAGAATTAGAATGCTGATGATGATATGAAAATCATAATAGAAAGAAAGAAGAGATAAATAAAAGAACACAATCAAATATGTAGATCAAGCTAAGGCTTGCTTTCATGGGGCATGCAAAATTTGCTATGAGAAAAATAATTTACAAAAAAAGATTACACTCTCCCAATGTTCATACATAAATCCCTCTCTCTTAACAAAAAGCACTCTAATCACTTACAAAGCTCTCTCTAGAAGACCCCTATAGCTCTAACCGCTACTTGGTAGTCTACCCGAAGCACTTCTGCTTCTACTTTCTGCCGGCACCTCTCCATGATCTGCTACTAATAGGTCTTATGCCGAACCACACCACCGCTATTTTGCTTCATAAGAAATATGAATCCCCCAAGTCTAGGATAGGAATGCTTGTGATGATGTGGATACTTCAACAAAAAGAAAGAAAAGATAAATAAAAGAACATAATCAAATATATAGATCAAGTCAAGACTTGCCTCCATGAGGCATGTAAACTTCATTGTGAGAAAAGAAAAAATTTATAAGAGAAGATTACTCTCTCTCAACCATCATACATCAGTCCCTCTCTCTCAGTAAGAAACACTCTAATCCCTTACAAAGCTTTCTCTTTACGAGACTCTATATAGCTCTAACCGCTGCTTGATAGTTTATCCAATGAACCTATGCTTCTACTCTCTGCCAGCACCTTTCCATGGTCTACTGCTAATAGGTCTTCTACTGAACCACACCATCATTGTTCTATTGCCCGTAGGGCCTTTTAAAGCCTTCAATCTGAGTCCAATCTGAGTCCAAACTAGTTTAGGTCTCTTAACAATACCCAAACAAGATTCTGGACCATTGGATCTCACTTGCAAGCCTCCACAGCCACTTGATTGCATGCTTGCACAAAATCAAAGCTGAAAACCTCTAGTCGACCTCATAATTTGTCCATGAACCCTTAAGCAGTCCACGGGTGGTGCGTGGACCACATCAGGCAATGTAGACCATGCTATCACATGGGTGGACCGTGCCAATGGGCACGTGGATTGTGCCCCTCTCCCCTTCACCATGCGGGGTGCGGTGAGCCGTATGGGCACGCGCCTAAGCCATGCCCGAGCATGCCTGGGCAATGCTCATGCGTGTACACTGGGTTGTTCTCACGCATGCTGGGTAGTGCCTCTGCACTAGGCCACCCCCGCAAGCTAGGCCTTGCCCAACTGCAGGCCATGCGAGTCTGTAGGTCACGCCTCCTGTAGACTTTTCTTTGTTGGGTCTTCGGTGCTGGCTTTTCTGTTGTGAGCTCCTCCATCATGGGCTCATTACAGATTAAATTTGGAATATTTTTCTCAATAATCTTTATCTCGATTATACATTTGGCCTCCATCTAATTTTGAGAGTTTTCTGGATGGTCTTGTAGATCTCATCCCCATGCCCTGAGGCAAATATTTGTCTACTATTGGATAGATGATAGATTGTGATACCATCGTTAAAATACCATAATTATTAGTTTAGTTCGACTTTTTTTTTTAAATAATTTAAAGTGCATAGATAATAGCGAGTCGAGTTGAATCCATACGAAGGCAGTGATTTTATTTTGAAATTATTAATTTTTTATGAAAAAAAATTAAAATTAAAATTTAAGTCAGAAAATAAAATTATAAAAATTAAATAATATAAAATAATTAAACTTTGATACTAAGATCTACTAGTTAGATCTTAGCATCTACTTCCAAGAAATTAAAGAGCAATTAAAGTAAAGCAGAATTAAAAGAGCAGAAATTAAAAAACATAAATTAAAGAAGCAATAAACTAAATTTTATATTAAAACTCAGAATTTAAATACAATAATTTAAAAAAAAGAAAAAAAAAAAGAAAACTCTTAATCTTCATATCAGCAATGGTGTAGAGATGGTATAGAAGTCTGGCTCTTCTTCTCAGCACCGTCTATCTTGAAGCAACCTTTAGTCAAAGCCTAACTTTCATCCTTTATCGTGGCTTTTCTTGGATCAGATCTGTTAATTTCTGGAGATCTAGGGTCCTTTAAATAGGTGTTGGAGGGCTGGAGTATTTTTCTACAGGCAATATGGGACTAAAGGCCATTTTAATCATCAAAATATGAAGAAATCCGAGTGAAATTTAGATTAAAAAGAGTTCTGGATGAATTCTATTGAATTTCCTTAATTCTAGCTGTTGGATAGTGATCCGATACTTCAAAAAATATCAAAAACGGACATCTATAAGCCTAGATCAAGTTGAAAAATATTCTAGTCGTTGGATCACACCTGATGGAGGAAATCGGGCTGTCAGATTAATGCCTGAGTATTTGATCACCGTCAGGAGCTTTATCCACCATTGGATCATCGCCTGGAATGCACGCGACCGTCCGATCGCGTGCTAGGATGCTATGGGAATTAGAATCAAAATGGAAAAGAACCTCAGCCGTCAGATTTGGATTGCAAACCACCGCTACCATTGGATCACGCCATTATTGTAGTTCTGGACCACGTGGACCGGGTGTGCCATTACCCTTGACCAATAAGCACCGACCTTGGCTTGTGAAATTATAAAACTGCCCTTGTACGTCACGATATAATTTTTATAGACCCTTTAAGGGTCTTGGTCTACCACACGGCAACCTATGATTGGCTTCTTTCTGCTAAGCTAGCGGTCTATGGCCGATTTTGTGGATCGACCGCTGGTTCACTATGCACCAATGGGCCTAGTTTGATGGGCTGCTGGGCTGTGGGCCGGCGGGCCGTCGTCTCTACTGGGTTGGCTGGGACCAATCAGCTTCTATGGCTGGGCTGAGCGCGCAGGCTAAGCTGGCTGAGTTGAATCATTTTTATTATATATATATTTAAAAAAATTCATATTGGATCCATTTTAACTCTGATTCACTTCAAATTTATTTTTTTATAATCAAAAAAATGAGCTCTTTTTATTGATGATTTTACTATTATTATTATTTTTTATTTTTTATAATTTATTTTTATTATTATATATTTATTATTATCATTTAATTTTTATTTATTTTATTTTTATATTATTATTATTACTTTATTATTTTAAAATATTAATATAAATAAATTAATAAATTGATACTTTTATTAGCAAATTTATGGTACTTATCAATGGACAAATATGTAAGTCAAGCCAAAATGCTCGATTTTATCTCCATCATATACTGTGACTTATCTGACCTAAGATCTACTCGGGATAGCCTCCTATGGTAATAGAAACTTTATCCTATGGCATTGCCTATCATCCTCCTGGATCTTCCATTTTGTGCCCAACCTACCTGCACTTGAAGCTCCACCTCATGCCGAGCTTCCATTGATACTCGAAGCTCTATCATACTTTCTTTCCCTCAAAACAACCCTGCTATCGTGCATGACTTTTTGGATTCCATCATCAGCTTCCCACCTATAGCTACTTGAATCCAATCTACTCGATGAGATAAGATTCCTTCTAAAATTGAATATATATAAGATCTCATCTAATTTTCTCACTACTCCATCATGTGCCTGCAAGTTGACGATCCTAATACCCTTGATCACACAGTTCAATCCATCTAACTTATGAACAGTGCCCTCATTGCTCTTCAGAAAGTGAAATAGCTCATCTCTGTAGCAAACATGATGCAAACATATAGAATCTAAAATCTATTGTCCGAAAGAAGTAGATATTTGAGACCATAAGTACACAATCATCGATTTCATCTATGTCGCTATCTTGGACCGTCGCTGCAGTAGCTTTCATCCAATCTTTGGGTTGCGAGCAATCTCTGATCCGATGTCCCAACTTGTTATTTTGGTAGTATAGGATCTTGCTAGAATTTTTTGACTTAGAGTTGGATACCTACTTTACGATCCTCTACCAATTCATCTTTTGCCACCAGCACCTCCAGTCACCACCATAGTCGAGTTGCCATCTAAACTCAAAGCTCAGTTCTTCCATTTGAGAATCTCATTCTAAAAAAGTATATAAGTAATTTTTTTATCTTGATAGTGCTTTTTTTCACAAGAAAAGCAGTTACTAAAGACTCAAAAGAGAAAGAAAGCGATGAAAATAAGACAAACATTCTAATCTTCTTCTTAACCTTTTTTCCAATACTGAGGAGGTTGATGAAGATTTTCTAAAAGTTGTTGAGATGCTTGTGGATGCACTATCTCTTGCTCATCCATAGCTGGTAGAACTACTTTCAAAGAAAGAGAGTTTGGTAAATGACTTCAACACGTATATCTCCTTGAGCCTCGACCACATCACTATCAGAAAAGTCTTGCTAAGCATATGGATTACCATATCATCCATCAAGTATAAGCAGATCGTGCTCACTGCCTGCATCTGGATCCTCCTCCAATTCTTTACCTCCATGGTAGCCGACTTTTTCTCATATAACAGACCATCGATCAACCCTTGTTGGATGAGCACATCCTTCATCCTCACTTGTCACAATGAAAAATTGCACTTTCTATCATATCGATTGATATCCATCTTGATTGAGCCGCTCTTCTTTATTTTCTTCAATCTTGATTAACACCACTACATACTGGCACTCTCGTATAACTTGATTTTGATACTAATTATCGTGATGTCATTTGCTCTGGTACCACCTCTTGACAAGATTCCTCATATGGGATATGGATCTTCCAAATGCAAAATCGAAACATCGATGACAATGTGGATATCATAATAGAAAGAAAGAAGAGATAAATAAAAGGACAATCAAATATATGAATCAAGCCAAGTCTTGTCTCCATGGGGCATGCAAATTTTACTGTGAGAAAAGAAAAAAAAATTATAAGAGAAAATTGCACTCTCTCAACTATTATACATCAATCCTTCTCTCTTAATAAGAAGTACTCTAATCCCCTACAAAGCTCTCTCTAGGAGACCCACCATAGCTCTAACCTCTGTCTGACAGTTTACCAGAAGTATCTTTGCTTTTACTCTCTGCTGGCACCTCTCCATGGTCTGTTGCTAATAGGCATTCTGCCGAACCACACCACCATTGTTCTGTTGTCCATAAGGCCTTTTAAAGCCCTCAATCTTAGTCCAATTCAAGTCCAAATCAGTTTAGATCTCCTAAAAGTACCTAAACTAGATCTTGGATCATTGGATCTCACCCATAAGCCTCCATGGCCATCTAATCATTTGCTCGCATAAAATTAGATCCAAAAACCTCCAACAGACTTTCAATAATTTGCCCATGAACCCTTAAGCAGTCCATGAGTGCTGCATGGATTGCATCAGGAGCTGTAGATGCGCTATCATGTAGGTGGATCACGCCAATGAGTGCATAGACCGTGCCCCTCTCTATTGCACCGTGCGATGCATGATTTGCCACATAAGCATGTGCTTGGGCTGCACCCACGCTCGTGCATGCGTGGGCGATGCTTGCGCACATGCATTGGGCCACTCCTAGCTACATTGTGGGCCGCACGAGCCTACGATTCGTGCTTCTTGTGGGCTTTTCTTTCACTACTATACAATAGAACTACAGCACGGTTCGTAACCGCTGCCGTAGCCTAAAAAATAGCTATCATAGTCTATGGTAGCGATTCTCTAACTACAACGAATGCCACTGTTGCCGTAGGCCTATGACAGTGGTTATTGCAGCGGTTACAAGAATCGCTCCCAAACAGGGCCTATGGCAGCGATTCCCAAATCACTGCTATAGGCCTGAGCTATGGCAATAGTTTTCGAACCGCTATCATAGGTCTAATACAGTGGTTAGCACATGACTTACGACCTCGCTTGGCATGTCTACGACAGCGATTTTGAAACCACTGTCATAGCTTTTGAATAACAAAAAAATAAAAAAATTTTAATTTTTATATATTTTACCTGATAAATGTAATGATATATATAACATAATAAAAATATAAATAAATATTATAAATATAAGAATATTTCTAAAATGCTCTAATTTTATTACCAAATAAAATTTATTATAATATTTTTTAGAAAAAAAATATTAGAAGCCCCTAAATCTACATCGTTGTCATCGTCACTGAAAGATAGAGCACGAGCTAGAGGAGCTGGAGCTGAAGGGGCTGGAGCTGTAGGAGCTGGAGCTAGAACATCGATCAACATATCCTCAAGGCCCATGAAGTCTGCTCCAAAATGCGAGCTGAGCCCCATCAGTATGACACTCAAGACGCCCTCCAAATGAGATCACTACAAGAAATAGGAGTTTTGCCGACGTAATATTTACCAATGCAAAATTTTGCATAGGTAAAGAGGATAAATAGCTGCATAAAAAGATAAACATTGGTAAAATTGGCATAATTAGCTATGCTATAAATTAAACATCGCAAAACATAATTATCCACGTAAAAGTAGCATCAATATTTAAATAATAGAGTCGATAATGGGTGGTCTTAATTTTATAATATTTGATAAATATTTATCGATGATAAATTAGCATAGGTAATATGACTACTTATCCATGTTAAATTCTTCCGTAGGTAATTAGGCTTATTGCCTACGTTTATTTAACGTCGATAAATATTTTTTTTTGATTTAATTTTTTATTTTTATAAATAATTTATTGATGCTAAGCTAATATAGGCAATAAGGCCAATTGCCTATGCTTAACTATTACGTAGGCAATTAATCTTATTTTCTATGCTAAACTAATATCGATAAATATTTTTTTTAAAATTTTTTTATTTTTATAAATAATTTGCCAACGATAAGTTAGCATAGGTAATAAGACTAATTACTCATTCTTAACTCTTTCATAGATAATTAGGCTATGGCCGACTCATATTTAACATTGACAATTTTTTTTTTTTGATTAATTTTTTTATTTTTATAAATAATTTGCTGATGCTAGATTTAACGTAGGAAATAAGGCCAATTGCCAACTATTAAACTTTATGTAGGTAATTAATTTTATTTTCTATGATAAATTGACATCCAAAAATATTTTTTTATTAATTTTTTTATTTTTATAAATAATTTATCGATGATAACTTAACATAGGTATAAGGCTAATTATCCATACTTAATTTTTCCATAGGTAATTAGACTTATTGCCAATGCTTATTTAACGTTAACATATATATTTTTTTAAATTTATTTATTTTATTTTTATAAATAATTTATTGATGCTAAACTGACGTAGGCAATAAGGCCAATTGCCTATGGTTAGATCTTACGTAGGTAATTAGCCTTATTTCCTATGCTAAATTAATATTAGCAAATACTTTTATTTTTTATTATTTTTTTTATTTTTATAAATAATTTATCGATGATAAATTAGCGTAGGTAATAAGACTAATTACCCATGATTAATTATTCCATAGGAAATTAGGTATTTCCTATATTTATTAATTATTCCATAGGTAACAAGACTAATTAGCCTTATTAATTTTTTTTATTTTTATAAATAATTTATCGATGCTACATTAAGGTAGGGAATAAGGCCAATTGCCTATGGTTAGATTTTACATAGGTAATTAGTTTTATTTTCTATGATAAATTGATATCAAAAAATATTTTTTTATTAATTTTTTTATTTTTATAAATAATTTATCGATAATAAGTTAGCATAGGTTATAAGGCTAATTACCCACATCTAATTCTTCCATAGGTAATTAGGCTTATTGTCGATGCTTATTTAATATTGAAAAATACTTTTTTGATAAATTTTTTTTATTTTTATAAATAATCTATCGATGCTAAACTAACGTAGGCAATAAGGCCAATTGCCAATGGTTAAATCTTATATAGGTAATTAGCCTTATTTTCTATGCTAAATTGACGTCAATAAATATTTTTTTTATTAATTTTTTTTTATTTTTATAAATAATTTATCGATGATAAATTAACATAGATAATAAGACTAATTATTATTAGTTTTAGTAGATAATTTTCTTATTTGTAGCATTCATTATCTACACAATTAAGAGCATAGGCAAATATTGAGTCATTTTAATAATTTTTTGTAAATAATCTATCGATATAATTTTAGAATTTAAAATTTATTTTTATCATTTTTTATATAAATAATTATTATTAGATTATCGTTATAAAAGTCTACCTTGATTATGTTGCCCTAACTATGTCGATCAATAAAATTTGATTTCGATGGTCATGAATGATCGCATAATGATCTGATAGATAGAGATCACCGATGGATCCAAAAATTTATAAAGATGATCTCAGTGATATTTATAAACTACTATCAAAATTTTACCTCAATCGAACATCATTATCATAGTTAATTTAGCATAAAATAATTTCAGTCGTTAAATAAAAAACTAGTGATCAAAAGGCCAAATGCGTTCGATTATAATATAATTTTTTACATTAATGATCTTTGCTAATACTTTGATTGTTTGTATGTTGATGATCATAAAATTCAAACTGCATACATATGAACAATGCAAAATTTTATGTCTCTTGATATTAATTCTTGAGATCACTAGGTAAATATACTTAAGTTTTTATAAGATTTACTTAACGTGGATGGTTCATATACGTATTGTTTAAATTTTACGATCACGGCCATATAAATGATGAAAGTAGTAGCAAAAATTATAGTTCTAAAAAATCATCTAAATTGGATGTCGTTTAGATTTTTCATCACTCATTTATTATTTAATGATCAAAATCATTCTTTACTAAATTGACCATGATAATGATGTTCGATTGAAGTAAAATTTTGATAGTATGTTATAAATATCATCAAGATCATTGCTATAAATTTTTAAATCCATTGGTGATTTCTATTTATACGATCATCGTGCGGTCGTTCCAGACCATCAAGACAAATTTTATTGATCGACATAGCTAGGACAACCTGATTGAGGTAAACTTTTATAATGATAATCTAATAATAATTATTTAGATAATAAATGATGAAGATGGACTTTAAATTTAATAATTATATCCATAAATTATTTATAAAAATGTAAAAGTTAATTTAAAAATCAATGAAAGGTAATTAAGTAATTACCGATGTAAAATAATCATCGAAAAATGAACTTTTAGCGATGTAAGACAGAATAATTTCCTACGTTAAAGGTTAACATAGAAAATTTACATATTTCCAATGTTTAATTTTTATCAAAAATTAATTTTTAATTTTTTTATTTTTAAATTTTAATTATATATTTCTTGAACCTAATTTTAATTTTAAATAAACTTTTTACTATGTTTACTTATCATCGGTAAATGATTATGTTACGATAAAAATATTGCATCGATAATAATTTTTATTAAATATTTTAATTTTTATTAAATTTTTTTGATATTTTGTCAACGTCAGTAATAATTTTATTACCTACGTTTTTCTTAAACGTAGCTAAGTCCAGATTTTTCCAACATTACTTTGCGTCAGTAAAATGTTAATTTTTTATTAAATATTTTTTAATATTTTTTATTTATTGATAATTAGTATTACTGACGTAAATTTGTGTCGATAAATTTTTTAAAAATTTACCATCCCACCCTCTGTGCTTTTCATCTCCCGCCCCAGCCCTCCTATTTCTCACGTCCGAACCCTCTCCGCTAGCTACCTCGATTTTTCCCCTTCTCTCTTTTGATCTCTCTCACCGTCGATGGTTTCCGTCTCCACCTCAATCGTTGTCATCACCATCTCTGCCATTGCTATCTCTACCACGGCTACAATGCCGCCGTGTCGCCGCATCAGAAAAGGTAAAACTCTTTTTTTTTTTGCTTTTGCATCCTCGGGAAAGGGAGGGGGTGGGGTTGGTTGCCCGGGAATGGAGGTAGGAGAGGAGGAGGGGGCGGGGTGGGACAGAGGCGAGCCGCGGGCCCGAGGTGGGGCTGGGGTCAAGGTCTGGATGTGGAGGTGGAGGTGGCAGTGGCGACAGGTACCCTGGGGGTAGTGCGGGGGCGGAGTGGAGGGAGGCACGGACGAAGGGGGAGGAGGACGCAGTTGGTGATGGTGATCGACGGTGGGGACCCAGACGAGTTGTGGGGGTGGCGATGGTGATGGTGCAATGGGTATCGAAGGATGGCTTGGGGGCAGAGAGGAGGGAGGCACGGACAGAGGGGGAGGGAGCGGTGGTGACGATGGGAGGGGGTCGTAGGGGGCGGTGGTGACTGTGGAAGTAGGGCGTAGCTAGGGTCCGGTGGTGATGGTGGGAGGAGGATGCAGGCATCGAGAGGGGGGAGGGAAGATGAGTTTTTTTTCTTTTTTTCATAATTTATTTATTTATTTATTATACTTGATGCAATAGTAGGTAATAATCTATAGCATTTCTCTTGAGGGTAATGAGATTCTATCTCTTAATTAGGATTGAATTAGACTAATGATTTCTTTTGAAAATTTTACTATTTTATTTTAATGATCATCCTTTTTACCACTCCCCTTAGATTATCCTGCAGTATCGAATTGCTGATATTTTTCATGAATCATATGAGGAACACACCTCTCTGTATTTCAACGATATGATCCTTCTAAAGGTATCTATGTTTTTACTTCAATGATAATATGATAAATCATCGTTTCTAAAAGAAAATGCTATTATAATCAAATTATCAATGTCATAACATAAATCAACCATAATATAATAGAATAATTGGATTACATTAGTATTCATACAATCATATATCAGAAATGAAAATAACAAATAATAGCTATTATTAATATTACTTAATAAACCTTATGAGGAGATAATGGCTAAATAATAACTACTATATCAATGCTAGTAATGTATATACGTAATGTAGTGGAGACTGTCAAAGTCATTATAATAGCGATTTTATTATAATGACTAATTTAAACCATTGGAAAACCTCCCATGTCTCCATGCATAATATGAGGGGCATTTTGGTATTTGGCACAATTAGATAGGGATATTTGATTAGTAGTCAAACAATGGATAACCACGAGTAGTTTCTAGAACAATTAACTTAAAAAAAAACTTTAACATAATATAAACCCAATATCGGGAGGGAGGGACGGAGGGAGAGAGATGGGAAAAACATGCTAGAGAGAGAGAGGGAGGAGGGAGGAGGGTGAGATGTGTTGCGCCAACTTCAAGGTTGACACCTATTCTAGAATTAACAGCATGCCACGGGTTGACAACACCACCAACTGGACCATTTGGTATGAATCCATGTTGCAGCTTTCTACTCTTGGCAACAACAAGAGACCAATTCCAATCCTCTCTTAGTTTGCCATTCTTCTGCTTCTCTAGTTTCTGTTTCATGTTCTTTGTTTAAATGAGTTTCGAGTTTCCTTTGCAATCTACCTACCATGGTGGTGCTCATCCGTTGTGAATGGACAAAGGTGTATAGGTGTCTGGCTATATATTTAGTATCTTTTTTTATATATATATGGATAAAAAATTGACTGCTAAAGCCAGTTATTGACTCACCCCTGGTTACAATCTCTCTCCCTCTATCCTTTCACTGCCAGTGGATTGATCAAAGTTCCCAGCATTCGGATGAACGTGTGGCCTTGCGTGTTAGGATAGGTACAGTTGTTTCAACAAAAAAATTAATTAGCTTTAAAAAAAGAAGAAGAAGACAACTACATTTGGTTAGGCTTAGCCTTTTTTGTACTGTTTAAGATATCATTACATCAATGCCTTAAATAGTAGTTTTTGTAATCCAATTAATGCTGTCCAGTCTATAATTCTTTTCATAATTGATAGGTTAATTAACAGTCTAGCTAGTTGGCTTCTTCGCATCTACTAGAGTACTCCATTGTTTTTATCAAACTTTTGAGTTTCTATTGTTGATGTTTGTCTTGGAATACATATTTCTATTCCTTACACTATCCTTCATTTATCATAGTTTTCTTTTGGAGTTAATTTTATTGAGTATTTCTCTCTGATGCTCTTTTCAATAGTAGATATAGCTTGTTAAGACTATATTCATGATTATTTTCTTTTAGTTATTAGTTATATAAATAAATTTTTTATTTATAAAATTTATTGCATAAAATATGAAAAATACTCATATTTTAGAGGAAACTCTATGGAAATGTAGAGTTATCCCTTTTTGATAAAATAGGATACCATTTCTGAATGTATGTTCAGAGATGCATTATTACAAAAATGGCCTATGACAGTGCATACTATGACAGCGATTTTCGAAACCGCTGCCATAGCTCCTATAGCAGCGATTTTTGTTAATCGCTACTACAGGTTGGACCTATGATAGCGGTTTTTGTAACCACTGCTGTTGGAGATAAATCCTGCTCCTGCCGAAGTCTAGTTCGATGTTAGCCTAATGCAACCGATAGCCATGGAAGAGCTTCAGCGAATAAATCTTAGTCGAACTCCTTCAGCCGGTCGAACTCCTCAGCGATTGAGCTCTAGTCGGACTTCCATGAGAGCCAAACTCCCCCATACTCCTTCAGTCGAACTCTCACGAGAGCCGAACTTCCTTCGCGTCCCTCCAGTCGGATGCCTATAGGAGTTGAACTTCTTTCGAGCTTTTCTTTCGACCGAACTCCTCCAGGAGCTGAACTCATCCAGAACTTCTCCCTCAATCGGATTTCTCTAGTGGATTACTCCCGGATAATCCCACCAGACGTATCCCCTTCAAGAGTCCGAACTCTTCTAAAATTGATATATATCGAAGTCCACCAACCAACGCCTACTTTCTCAGAGCTATGGCCATTATATCTCGACGAACGATTACCATCAGTCCGCTGCAGGCAACAGCGATCAACTATTAGGTGGCGATGGCTGTCACCATCAATCTATTGCAGACGATATTGCAGACGGTGCCTCCCTCCATCACTGACTCCGTCAGACCTCGAGCAGCTTGCTATCAGGCAGCTGTAGCTATCACCATCAATTTGCTACAAGCTCCATCTATAAAAAGGGATCCTCCAGATATGCTTACTTTAAGCTCTAGCCCTCTTTCCCTTCTCGAAACTCTACCAAACTCATTCCTGAGCACTCCATTTCTATTAGCTAGAAGAGCTGATTTGATCATCGGAGGATCCAATCGGAGCCACCACCACCGACTTCGGATGGAACTTTATTTTGTAGGTCACTGGTGGCGACCTCGTCCTCCTCCACTCCAGCTCGATCCAACGATATCCAAATTCTACACCAACAAAATTGGCACTAGAAGGAGGACCGCCTCTATTCTTGAGATATTCTTGAGGCCCCCTTGTTCTTAAAGAAGCGCTCAGTAACGATTTCTCTCTTTCCTCTCCGAAGATCTCTCTTCTTCCTCTCCAGAGTTCTTTTTCGAGAAAGAATGCCTCCTAGGAGAGCTTCAACTTGACAATCGACGGCCTCTGCACCAGGTCCATCTACTCCTACTTTAGTCCCAGCAACTCAGGTTCCACCTAAAGTCGTGGTAGATGTAGAGCAGTTCAACCTGCCGGTTCAGCAGCTTCGTGGTCCTACCAAGATGATGCAAGCCATGCAGCAGCCTCTGACGATGACTTTGCTAGCAAACCCACCATCAGGATGCCAGGAACCAATCTTAAGCAAGAGCATTTATACTAGCATACCAATCGTCCTTAGGAAGGAAAAACAGAGAGCAGAAGCTCTTCCCAAGAAGGGGCATGAAGTCCTCCCCTAGGGGATCATGAAGTTCTCCCCCAGAGGGTTTCACAGGAGGACGGAATGAAGTTCGACCGCGCTCACAACCTCCCCCAGCACAAGCGAGGCCCGAACTCCTTCTTGAGCTCGTCATCAAGGAAGCTCCGATAGAAGGGTGCGAATAAGTCCTCCCCCTAGAAGCTAGAACCACCAATGAGGAAGGAACGATAAGAAGATCGGCCGCCTCCCAACATCATCGACGCTATCTCCGGGGGTTTGGTACTCTGGTGGGCTGTCATCTCCCAGCGTCAAAGCCAAGAGAAGCTTGCTCCAAATTGAGAAGGCCAGCATGAGATAGAGGAGGTCATCCGACTCAAGACTTATCGCTCGAGGAAACTCGGAGGAATAATGCCCCCACGACCCTGAAGCATAGAAAATCCGTGGATGTGCGGCCAGTAACTTTTCTTCGATAAAATTCTTCCATTTCAATAATATTATTTCTTGATGCAAAAACTATATAATGATAGAAAAGAAGCAGTCAATAGTGGCCGTGTTAGAAATAGGAGGAGAATCTCGTCCTAACATGAGCGAATCGAAGTCCTTCAGCCTCGACTGCAGGAGATAAGATCTCCTCCGACCGCCCGTATTAACCTCGACTACAGGAGATAAGATCTTCCCCGAGGCAACCTCGATCGTAGGAGATAAGATCCCCCCCGAGCGATGGGCCAACCTCTACTGTAGGAGATAATATCTCTTCCGAGCATCCGTATCAACCTCGACCGTAGGAGATAAGATCTCTCTCGAGCGATAGGGCCAACTTTGACTGTAGGAGATAAGATCTCTCTCGAGCACCCATATCAACCTCGGCTGTAAGAGATAAGATCTCTTCCGAGCCAACCTCGACTGCAGAAGATAAGATCTCTCTCGAGGCAACCTCGACCGTAGGAGATAAGATCTCTCCCGAGCGATCGACCAACCTCGACTACAAGAGATAAGATCTCCTCTAAGCCAACCTCGGCCATAGGAGATAAAATCTTCCTCGAGCGACCGGATCAACCTTGACTGCAGGAGATAAGATCTTCCCTGAGCGATCGGGGCCAACCTCGGCTGTAGGAGATAAGATCTCCCCCGAACCAACCTCGGTTGTAGGAGATAAGATCTCCTTCGAGCATCCATATTAACCTCGACTGCAGAAGATAAGATCTTCCCCAAGGCAACCTCGGCTGCAGGAGATAAGATCTCCCTCGAGCTAACTTTGGTTGCAGAAAATGAGATCTCCCCCGAGCCAACCTCGATCGTAGGAGATAAGATCTCCTCCGAGCGCCCGAGCTAACCTCGGCTAGAGATAAGATCTCTCCCGAGTGATCGAGTCAACCTTGGCTAGAAATAAGATCTCTTCCAAGCGACCGTGACAATCTCGGCTAGAGATAAGATCTCTTTCGAATGATCGAGTCAACCTCGACTATGGGAGATAAGATCTCCCTCGGACGTCCATATCAACCTCGACTGGAGGAGATAAGATCTCCCCTGGATCAACCTTGACTGTAGGAGATAAGAACTCCCCCGAGCGCCCGTATTAACCTTGACTATATGAGATAACATCTCCCCCGAGGCAACCTCCGCTATAGAAGATAAGATCTCCCCCGAGCTAACCTCGACTGTAGGAGATGAGATCTCCCCCCGAGCCAACCTCAACCATAGGAGATAAGATCTCCTCCGAGTGTCTGAGTCAACCCTCGACTAGAGATAAGATCTCTTCCGAACGATCGAGTCAACCTCGGCTAGAGATAAGATCTCTTTTTGAGCGCCCGCATCAACCACTGCCAGAGATAAGATCTCTTTCGAGCGATCGTGACAACCTCAGTTGTAGGAGATAAGATCTCCCCTGAGCGCCCATATTAACCTCGACCATAGGAGATAAGATCTCCCCCGAGGTAACATCGACTGCAGGAGATAAGATCTCCCCCGAGTCGACCTCGACTGCAGGAGATGAGATCTCCCCCAAGCCAACCTCAGTCTTAGGAGGTAAGATCTCCCCCGAGCGATCGTGACAACCTCAGCCAGAGATAAGATCTCTCCCGAGCGACCATGACAACCTCAGTTAGAGATAAGATCTCTCTCGAGCGACCGAGTCAATCTCGACTGCAGGAGATAAGATCTCCCTCGAGCTTCAAGCTCAGTTGTAGAAGATAAGATCTTTCCTAAGTCAATCTCAGCTGTAGGAGAGGAGATCTCCCTCGAGTCAGCCTCAACTGCTGGAGACAATATTGTGTCCGAGGAGCTCAACCTCCGACCTCGACCGCAGAAGATGAGATCTACTTCAACCTTAGCTGGAGATGAGATCTACCCCGGGATTCAACTTCAACATCAACTTTGGCTAGAGATGTGATCTCCCTCGAGCTTCAACCTGAACCAGCACGGAGCTCAGAAGAGGAATTCAGCAGTTACCCTTTCTGCACTTCCTTCCTTCGAGTTTCGAACTTGAAAGTGGGGGAGATTATTATTGGAGATAAATTTCACTCCTGTCGAAGTCCAATTCGATGCTTAGCCTAATGCAATCGATAGCCATGGAAGAGCTTTAGCGAACGAGTCTTAGCCAAACTCCTTCAGTCGATCGAACTTCTCGATGGTCGAGCTTCAGTCGAACTCCCACAAGAGCCGAACTCCTCCATACTTCTTCAGTCGGACACTCATAAGAGCCAAACTTCCTCCACGCCCCTCCAATCGGATACCTATGAGAGCCAAACTCCTTCCGAGCTTCTCTTTCGGTCGAACTCCTTCAGGAGCCAAACTCCTCCAGGACTTCTTCCTCAGTTGAATTTTTTCAATAAATTGCTCTTGTATAATCCCACTAGACGTATCTCCTTCAGGAGTCCGAACTCCTCTAAAATCGATATATGCCAAAGTCCATCAACCAATGCCTGCTTTCTCAGAGCTACGGTCATTAAATCTCGATGAACGGTTGCTATCAATCCACTACAGGCGATAGCGATTCGCAAACAGGCGATGATGGCTGTCACCATCAATCTATTGCAGGTGGCACTACAGACGGTGCCTCCCTTCATGACTGACTCCGTCAGACCTCAAGCAGCCCGCTATCAGACAGCTACAGCTATCACCATCAATCCACTACAAGCACAGTCTATAAAAAGAAACCCTCTAAACATGCTTACTCTATGCTCTAAGCCCACTTTTTCTTTTCGAAACTTTGCCAAACTCATTCCTAAGCACTATTTCTGTTGGCTAGAAGAGCTGACTTAATCATCAGAGGATCCTACCAGAGCCACCACCACCAACTCTAGATGAAATTTTATTTTGCAGGTCATCGATGGCGACCTCGTCCTCCTCCACTTTAGCATGATCCGGCGATAATCAAATTCTACACCAACAGCTGTCATAGGTCCGACATATAGCAGCAGTTACAGAAAATTACTGTCGTAGATTGGATCTATAGCAGTGGTTATAAAAAATCGCTGCCATAGGTCGATCTATAGTAACAGTTCATTATAACCGCTACCATAAGTCAGACCTATAGCAGCGGTTAGCAGAAACCACTACTATAATCTGATTTATGACAGCGATTAATTATAACCACTATAACATATATATATTTTAAAATATTATATAATTTTAAAATTTAATATCTTCTTCATCATTCATTATCTAAATAATTATCATTAGAGTATTATCGTAAAAGATAGCCCCGATCCGATGGCCCTAGCTTCATCGATCAGAAAAATTCAATTTCGACAATCATAAACGATGATCCGATAATCTGATAGATGAAGATCTTCGATGGATCCAAAAATCTACAACGATAATTTTGGTAATATTTGTAGCACACTATCAAAATTTTACTTCAATCGAATATCGTTATCTTGGTCAATTTAGTATAGATTAGTTTTGACCATTAAATGATAAACGAGTGATCAAAGGATCAAATGGTGTCCGATCATAAGATAATTTTTTTTATAAATGATCTTGACTACTACTTTAATCATTTTTTATGATGATCATTATAAAATTCAACTTATGAGATGAAGAATGATCTAAAACTATATGTTTCCTAATAACCATTTTGAAACTTCATTTATTATTATGCTCGTGCTTTTGCAATATCTGCTTAACATGAAGAGTTTATATGAAAATGATTTGAATTTTACTATCGTTTAACCTTTTGATCGTTTGATTCTAATTTAACGATCGAAATTTTTTTGTACTAAATTGATAATGATAACGATATCTGATTGAAGTGAAACTTTAATAGTATGCTACAAACATCATCGAAATCATCATCGCAGATTTTTGAATCCATCGAAGATCTTCATCTATCAAATCATCGCATCATCATTCATGATCATCAAAAATAAATTTTTCTGATCGATAAAGCTAGGGCCATCGGATCGAGGTGATCTTTTGCGACGATACTCTAATGATAATTATTTAGATAATGAAAGATGAAGATGAATATTAAATTTTAAAATAATATAATATTTTAAAAAAATAAAAAAAAATTATTTTCAACTGATGGCAGTGGTTATCAAAAATCATTGCTATAGATCTATAGCAATGGTTATAGAACCGCGGCCATAGATCTATTGCAGTAGTTCGATAACCGCGGTCGTAGGTTAGGATAAAAATTTTTAATTTTTTTTTCGTAAGCGCTCGATCTCTCTCTCTCCCCCTCCTCTTCATCATCGATAAGGCTTCTTCCCCCCCGACCGGCGTTGCCACTCCCCCGACCAACGTCGCCCTTCTCCACCCATCCACCGACATCGCCCCTCCTTCCCCCTCGATCGGCACGGCGGCCCTCTCCCTCCGGCCCCCCATCCTCAGCCGCCCCTTTTCGCCACCCCCCACCAGACCCCTCCACCCCTCCATCCGACCCTCCCTTGGCCCTCAACGAAACCCTCCCTATGGCGAACCCCCATCCGACCCTCCCTCGGGCCCCCACAAAATCTTCCTTTGACGAACCCCCCCTCCACCCTCGCTCGGCCCCTTGAGAAACCACACCCCCCCCCATTCGACCCTCCCTCGATCCCAGGGAACCCCCTTCGACGAACCTCCATCCGATCCTTCCTCGTCCCCTGTGAAACCCCCCTCTGACAAACCCCGATCCATCCTCGACCCTCCGTGAAATCCCTCCAAAATGACCCCCATGGCCCTGCGAATCCACCCACCACCACCATTCTGACCCTCTCTTGAGTGCGAAGCCTCCTTTGGCCTCCTCATCACTGTGCCCCCTCCCCTGGCCCATCCCCGATCGCCCCTGCTCTCTCTCTTTCCTCTTTTTCTCTCTTCTCTACCTCACTATCTTGCTTTTATTTCATAGGTTACCTCTAGTGTCGTCGTCCTCCTCTAGCATCGTCATCGACGACCCTCGGAGCTTTCGGTGCGATCCACTCTCTATAGCCATAGGTATAATTTTTTTTAATTTTATAGTATTATTTATTAATTATGTATATTTATAATAATTTATAAAATATTTATAATAAATATTATAAATATTTATTATAAATATTATAATTATTTACATATCATAGTTTTTGGATCGTGCCATGATGGTACCCTTGGCCCGTGCCATGTCAGCGACTGTAGACTAGATCTATCAATGGATTAGATTTAGATCAAAATCTGAATATTCAGATTTGGATCTAATTTTAATTACTGATATCGGATCCAAACTCGATTATCTGACGAGTCTGTACTTGAGAGAGGAAGGGAGGGATCCGGCCTCACCACCATCATTGGGAGGGAGAGGGTCCGACCTCGTCGCAATCATTAGGAGGGAGGGGGTTTGGCCTCACCGATGAGGGAGATTGAGAGAGGGAGAGTGGGAGATCGAGAGAGCGAGAGAGGGAGGAGGGGGTCCAGCCTCACTGGAGGGATGGGGTCCGACCTTGCTGGCGAGGGAGATCGAGAGAGTGAGAGAGGGAGGAATAGGGTTCGGCCTCACCGGTGAGGGAGATCGAGAGAGGGAGAGAGAAAGATCGAGAGATAAAAAAGCTGGGAGGGAGGGGTTTGGCCATGCTGCCATCGCCAGCGAGAGAGATCGAGAGAGAGAGCAAGGGAGTGATCGAGGGGATGGCACACAGCCGAGCCAGCTCGAATACGCAGTCGAGCCATCTCGGATCATGATCGAGCCGACTGGGGGAGGATGCTAGCCAGATGTCTCAGGCATGGAGCCACCAATCTTAGGCACGGAGCCAGCTTGGCTTTCGAGCAAATAGAATTTGATATATCTCTCTAGGATTCCAATTTTAAGCCCTAAGATGCCACCATATCTACTTTGTTCTTCTTTCAGATTTCTAGATTAACATAAAGATTTGCACAAGAGATCGGATCTATGACTGTTGCTCATCCTTAATTATTTATGAATGTAATTCATATTGTAGAATTTATTACATAACATTTTTTGGATATTTACATCATATTGCTTTTGTTTATTGCATTGCATAACGATAGACTCGTCAATTCATTAGTGTACATATTAGAGACTATTTATTGATGCTATACTAATATTTTTGTTTAACATGTTATATTGATTAATGTTCATTAACGTTGTAGATTACGATGGTATCGAAATGCCATCTAGCTTTCACCCCTGTCCCTCGGTGGGTTACGTGCAGTTTAGCATCCAAGGAGCAGTCAGAGTATACTTCATCCATCTCGACATCAACTGCTCAGAAACCTCCACCATCGGTATGTACTCTACCGATGGCATCTACTCCACCAGTAGCTGAGCCTCTACCGTCATCCATATCTGAGGCACATGCTACTATGCAGGCATCTGAATGTACGTTTTTATTATATTAGCATAACTTTATTTCTTATATAGTGTTTATATACTTATATATTTGCATAACGTATTTGTATTATAGGTGCATCACCCAGTCGAACATTTCATGATCCCACATGTATGGCATACGTGTGGAACCACCAGCATCGGATGATGTTCTATTACGATGTGGAGGGGAGGTCGGTAGGGGAGACCGCATGGGAGATGCATTTCTTTTTTAGAGTGCTTATGAGGTGGTTGGACATCATTCTCGTAGAGCCCAAAGATTGGCATTTGATGGATGCTGCCATCAGGGATGGGTATGGAAGAAGATATGGATAAGTACGTGCATCTTAGTTATATTTATGCATTTTATATGTTTACACTATATATATTTGATTAGAATAATTTTATAACTAATTTTTGATAAATTTATGAAATGAAGGTACGACTTTCCCAATCATGAGAGAGCTCGAGATGTCCGACTGAAGAAGATTGAAGAGTTGTACCGGGGTTACAAGATCAAGCTCCATAGAGGATGGCTTGAGCACCGATGAGACACTCTGAAGGAGCTTGTTCCCTAGATACAGAACTGTCCTCCGAGTTAGTGGGAGAGGATGGTTAGACATTGAAAAAGCTAGAAGTTCGAGGTAAATTTTCTAACTTTTAAATTTTTTAATATACTTAAAATTTTATTTAAATATTTTTTAAAATATTTATTATTTATTTGAATACTTGTTAGGCTATTTTTCGTCAGAACTGAAAGAACCATGCAGCCCAGGAGTATATGCACACTCTAGACCATGAGTCTATGGCCACTCGTGTGCATAAAGAGGTAATTAATTTTAAATCTTACTAAATAAATTAAATTTTTATTTTTTATCATCTTTCTGATAAATTTGTTCTTTATTATAGCTGATGAGAGATGGAGTGATGCCCAGCCGTAGTAAGATCTTTCGATCCAGCCGCACGAACAAGATGGGCAGATCGATGAATGCTGCAATCGGACATATTTTTGTATATATTAAATATATTAGTATATATGATTAATATTATAGCATTTTTTATAAAATTTTATTTCAATTTATAATTATTGGATTAGTTAGATGTGCTCGTGAGTGAGGGCTCGGATACCTCTAGGCCCCATGACCATCTATCTCAAATCTTAGGGTCTGAGCACTCTAGGAGGATTCGATGCAGGCCCAGACACATGCCGACGAGCTACTAATCTGAGGCGAGCATCTTCTCATTGACTTTCGGTGTCGTTAGTCGGAAGGAGCTTAAGGAGGCGTTGACACGGGCAGATCATGCTGCAACATAGGCAAATCGGACTGAGGAGCATGCATCTCATCTGGAGGGCATCGTAAGAGACATGATGTCGATGCTCAGCATGTATTTTAAAGTTATGAGCTTCGAGAATATATTGACCCATATTTTAACTCCAACTCCGGCTCTGACTCGGGCTCCAACTTTCGGTGACGACGATAATGATGTAGATTTAGGAGACTTTTGATGTATTTTATTTTTAAAAAAAATATTATAATAAATTTTATTTGATAATAAAATTTTAGAATTTCAAAATAATTTTTATCTTTGTTATATTTTCTTATATTATATATCTATATTTATCAGGTAAAATATATAAAAAAATAAAAATTTTATTTTTTTTAATTATTCAAGATCTACGACAGCGATTTTATAACTGTTGTCTTATCCGTGCCAACCGCTGCCAAAGATTTCTGATGCAAATGGTGCCAACCACTGCATTAAATCTATGGTAGCGATTAAAAAATCATTGCTATAAATTATCTATGGCAGCGGTTACATAACCGCTGCTATAGATTAACTATGGCAGCAGTTACATAACCGCTGCTATAGATCGATATATCACAACAGTTTATAAACCACTATAATAGGCCATCTATGGCAACAGATTAAACAACCGCTGCAAAAACTGCTACCATAGAGCTATGATGACGGTCATAGTGGCAGCAATTTTGCCTATGGCAATGATATTTTGGGCTATGGCAGTGGTTATGAACCACTGTCGTAGCCCTTTTTTGTAGTAGAGATGGATCGAAAATTGCATGCATTGAGCCATAGATTTTCATTCAATAATCGATCTCGATTAAGATCAACTCTTGGATGCCCCAATTTCGGACATTTTAGAAAAACTTTAATCTTATTATTGTTATTAATCGATATTTTATTTCATTATATGGTGTTCAGTAGTTATCACTCATATATTCTTCGGATATATATTGGATAGGGTGCATAGGCACCGTATTCACATCGTATACTTGGAAAACTATGAGAAAATACTGCCAAAATTTTCATAATAATGAAACAAAATATCGACTAATAACAATAATAAAATTATTCTTTTCTGAAAGGGATAGGACCATACCTATTAGAATTAGATAGGATTATTCATTCTTAAAATCTTACTAATAACACGTACTTTAATGGTGAACATTTTTCATGGATAGATGGAAAATATCGACACAAGTTGGATAAATGCTCGCTCTATTATCTTACCTAAATATCGATAAGGTATTAGAGATTTTAAAAGATTTGCATGTTCAAGAGTCGATGATCCTAATAGAATCAAATGTCCTTATCGGAGATGTCACAGCAATTACTTCCAACCTACAGATACAGCAATGGAGCACTTGTTGAATTGGGGTATGGATAGAAAGTATACTATTTGGGATTAGCATGTGGAAAGTAGACCTACTAACACAAGAGACCAACATATGGGTCAATAGGTAGAACCAATTGGCATCAATGAGATGTTAGATGATTTATATGATGGGGCATATTTTGACAACTCTTTAGAGAGTACGGATAATGCAAATGATGGATATTTTAAAAAACTCATGAGAGATGCCAAGGAGCAATTATATCCAAATTATAAGAAGTTCTTGATGCTTGAGTACTAGACAAAATTGCTCCATGGTAAAATCATGTTTGGTTGGAGTCAAAAGTCGTTTGACTTTATATTGAACTTAATCAACGAGGCATTACTGGATGGTGAAAAACTTTCAAAATCATTTTCAGAGGCAAAAAAGTATATGCGTGAACTTGAACTGGGTTACACACTAATACATGCATGCAAGAATGATTGTGCATTATTTTATAAAGAGCATCAATACTTGGATTATTGCCCAGAATATAGTGAGTCAAGGTATGCTGAAGATTTTGAAAGAGGTAAGAAGCGGCCTCACAAGATTTTGGAATACTTTCCATTAACACCAAGATTTTAGAGACTTTATCAGTCATTGAAGACCACTGAGGCGATGAGATGGCATCATGAGATGCGAATTTCTGAGGATAACATCATCAGTCATCCAGCAGACTCTATAGTTTGGAGAGAATTTGATAAACAATATCCTCAATTTGCTAGTAACCCATGCAACATTCGTCTTGGCTTAGCATCTGATGGTTTCAATCTATTTGGGAGCATGAGCAATGCTTACAGTATGTGGTCGATTATACTAATGCCATATAATATTGCACCATGGAAATATATGAAAGAGCAATTTTTATTTTTATCATTGCTTATTCCTGGACCTAGAGCTCCTGGTAATTAGATAGATGTTTATCTGCGACCCTTAATCGATGAATTGAGAAAACTTTGGGAGATTGGTATTGAAATATACGATTTAGTTAGTAAAAGAAACTTTCGATTGTATGCAATGATAATATGGATAATTAATAATTTTTTGACATATGGCAACATATCTGGATGGAGCACAAAAGGATGTTTGGCATATCCAATTTGCAATGGAGATAGCTGCTCCGTTGGACTGAAGCATGGAAGAAAAATTGCCTATATGGGTTGTTGGGGATAAACCCCACTCCCGCAAAAGTCCAATTTGATGCTTAGCCAAATGTGACTGTTAATCACGAAAGAGCTACGATCGAAAATTCTTCCTTCAGTAGCCAAACTTCTTTCGGACTCCTCCAGTGGTCAAACTCCTTCCAAACTCCTCTAACGGCCAAACTCCTCCAGCGGTCGAACTCCTTCCAGAGTCCTCCAGCGGTCGAATTCCCCATAGTCATCCAGGAAGGTCTCCACACGAGTATAGTCTCGTGCATGGCATGAACCGACCCACATCCGAACTACCTTAGAGGAGTCCAAACTCCTCTAGAATTGATACAGCTTAAACATCATCACCAACCAACGCCCATCCCTCCAAACTTTTACTATCAAATCTCAAACAGACTGGTATCTCATGACAACAAATACTATCTTTCATAACAAACTCCACGTGGCTCTGAGCAGCCCACTATCCAATAGTTACGACTGTCACTATCAGTTTATTACAGACTTTATCTATAAAAGAGATCCTCTAGATATATTTTCTCTAAGCTCTTTTCTTCCTTCCAAAAACTCTGCAACTTTTTTGACTGAGCACTCCATTTCTATTGGTCAAAAAAGCATACTTGACCATTAGAAGGTCTTGTCGGAGCCACCACCCCGGGCTCTGAACGAGACTTATTTTGCAGGTCACCAATGGCGATCTCATCTTCTTCGACTCTAGCACTTCTCTGATGGCAATTAGATTTTGCACTAATAGGATTGGCGCTAGAGGAAGGGCCCTCTGTGCCTGAGGATCTCTTATTTTTAAAGGAGTGCTCAGCAGCGATCTCTCTTCTTCCTCTCAAAAAATTTTTTCGAAAAAAATGCTTCCTAGGAAAGCTTCTATCCGACGGCTAATGGCCTCTGCAGCCAAATCCCATCCAGATCCATCCACTTCCACTTCGGCTTCGGTAACTCAAGCTTCATTTGCAACCATGGTGGATGCGGAGCAGTTCAATCCACTGGTCCAGTAGGTTCGCGGGCTCGCAGAGGTGGTGCAGGCCATGCATCGACAGGCTCCAGCACTAATTCGATCAGAGTAGACTTCTCCAAAGCCTCATGATCTAGTCTAGGGACGGTCGACTTAGGCTAACCGATCGATGACCTTCGAAAAGAAAATGCAGAGGGTGGAGAGCCCTTGCTCTAACCATGACTCGACCTCGGAGGAAGTTTTGCCCCCGTTTCACCAAAAAACTTTGAAGATCAATGATCGTAAAGATCTTCTGAATCAAAGACTTCAGAAAATGAGTCGACGAATCAAAGAACTCCATCATGCTTCCTCCTCCTATGGTAACGATATTTGCACAGACCCTAATTTTTCTTAGAAGATTATGTAAGAACTAATCCTGCCAAATTTCAAGCTTCCATAATTTGAGAGTTATGATGGAACCATCGATCCGATCGACCACCCGAAGGCCTTTCGGATAATGATGCTGCTCCACGACGTGCAAGATGTCATTCTGTGTCGGACTTTTCCATCCACCCTTAAGGGAGCCATTAGAAACTGATACTCGGCACTTAAGTTGGGTACCATCTTTTTCTTTAATCAAATTAGCCATCAGTTTATGGCTCACTTCGTTAACAGCCAACATCCCCACCGAGGTTCAAATTCTCTGATGAATATCAAATAGAAGGAGGAAAAATCTATCTGAACTTATGTCATCTGATTTAATACTTCTGCATTGGAGGTCTGGAACCTAGATTAGTCTATTGCAATGGCCACACTTAAGGGTGGCCTTCAAAAAAATGATTTATTGTTCCTCCTAGAGAAGAAGTATCCTAGGGACTTTACCAATATGCTAGCCCAGGTTGAAGGTTATGCCCGAGCTGAAGAGGCCTTTAAGGCCAGGGACAATGAAGCCGCTTAGGAGCGACAGGCGGGTGAACAATGTGCCTACGGTTGGAGAGAAATCAAGCAGAGCTTGGCCACGCTCCCAGACTCCTTTGGAGCGTAAGCGAGCCCAGACCCCTACCCGGGCTCAGAGGGAAGAAGCCCAGATAGAAGGGCACGATGGAGCTCTCCCTTCAAAAAATTCTACAACTACACCCCTCTCAATGCTCCAAAAATCTAAGTATTGATAGAGATCAGAGATCAACTACCAAGACCGCAAAGGATGCGCACTAATCCTGATAAATGCAATCCTACCAAGTTCTGCCTCTACCATCGCGATCACGATCATGATATGAAAGAGTGCATCCAGCTCCAGGATGAGATCGAGCAGCTCATCAGGTGCGGTAGGCTAGGTCGGTTCTTGCGATGTCAGTCAGAAGGATGGAAGGATTGACTTAGAGCACCCCCACTATCAGAACCTCCGAGGGGTGGGGAGCAGTGAGAAGATCGATGCCCGATCGACATCATTAACATCATTTTTGGGAGACTTTGAAGAGAGGAGGCAAGCAGATCGACCGAGCCCGCGAAGAGGCGAAGAACTAAAGAGCCCATCGCTTTCACCGACGAGGATGCTCAAGAAGTTCGGTTCTCGCACAACAATACGATTGTAATCTCTTTGAACATTGTTGATTATGATGTACGCCGCATTTTAGTAGATAATAAAAGTTTCGCTAATATTCTGTACTATGATGCTTTCTTTAAAATATCCATATCCGATAATCATCTGAGATCTATGAGCTCCCCATTGGTCGGCTTCACTGACGATGCTGTGCCAATAGAGGGAATGATAACACTAGTCGTGACTGCAGGATAGTATCCAAAGCAGGCCAAGGTGTAGGTCGACTTTTTGGTGGTAAAAGCCCCTTCTGCTTATAATGTAATCCTCGGCCGACCTAATCTAAATGCACTACGAGCCATACTGTCGACCTATTATCTAAAAATAAAATTTTCAAAAAGCAACGAAATAGATGAAATAAGAGGCGATCAAGCATTAGCCCGACACTGCTACTCCATCGCCTTACAACAAGGCACTCGATTTGACTCCTGCCCAATTGATGGGCTTGATGTCCACGATAACCTTGCCGAAGAATGGGATGAGCCAGTAGAAGATCTTGTGACCATCCCCTTGAATGACGAAAATGCAAAGCATACGGTGCAAATTGGCTCCAATCTAGATGATGAAGTTCGGGAGTAAGTCATCACCTTTTTATGGAGGAATACCAACATCTTCACCAAGGTTTCGATAGATATGCCTGGGATTGACGCCAAGGTTATGGAACATAGGCTGGCCATTGATCCCAAGCATCGACCAGTGAAAGAAAGAGTTCGAAAGCATGCACCAAAAAGGCAGAAGGCAATAGCAGAAAAAGTCGATAAGCTTCTCGATGCAAAATTTATTTAAGAAATTAGCTATCCGACTTGGATCTCTAACGTGATCCTGATCAAGAAGGGTAATGGCAAGTGGAGAATGTGTATAGACTTCAAAAAGCTGAATAAAGCCCGTCCAAAAGACAGCTACACTCTATCCAAGACTGATCAACTGATAGACGCAACCTTGGGCCACGAGCAACTCACCTTTATGGATGCCTTTTTCGTCTATAATCAAATACGGATGGTGCCAAAGGATAAGGAGAAAACTATTTTTGTTACTAACCATGGTTTTTACTGTTATAGGGTTATGCCTTTTGGACACAAGAATGCAGGGGCAACGTACCAATGCCTGATCAACAAGTTCTTCAAGGAGTAAATCGACCGCAACATGGAGGTATATGTGGTTAAAATGCTCATCAAAAGTCGAGCTTCAATAAACCACATCGCCGACCATGAAGAGACCTTCAGTGTGCTCAAAAAGTAAAAAATGAAGCTGAACCTGACTAAGTACACCTTTGGTGTGACCTTAAAAAAGTTTTTGAGGTTTATGGTATCACGGTGCCGAATCGAAGCAAATTCAGAAAAAATTCGAGCTATTCAGAAGACAACTGCTCCAAAAATAATCAAAGAAGTTCAGCGCTTGACTAGAAAAGTGGCATCCCTAAATTGCTTCATCTCAAGATCGACCGAACAATGCATGCCCTTCTTCCAAGTTCTCAAACAACCAAAGAACTTTCGTTGAACGATGGAGTACTAATGGATATTTAAGGAGCTTAAAAATTACCTCAGCTCACCTCCACTACTAGCTAAGCCTGAACCCAAAGAAGAATTATTCTTGTACCTAGCAGCCTCTCCGATAGCCTTGACAGCAGTCCTGGTCAAGGAGGAAGCGAAGATGCAGCGACCAGTCTACTATGTAAGTCGAGTCCTGAGGGATGTAGAGATCAGGTACTCTAAGTTAGAAAAAATGACTTACTCTCTTCTAATCACTATCAAGAGACTCTAACCTTACTTTCAGGGATACATCATAGTGGTCCTCACGGATCAACCAATAAAAGCAATCCTTCATCGAATGGATGCTTCCGAAAGAATCGCGAAATAGACAATCGAACTCACAGAGTTTGATATTAATTATCGACCCTGATCATCGATCAAAGCTCAGATATTGAAAGATTTTATAGCAGAATGTACCATTCTAGATGAAGTCAAGCTTGAACAGGATGAGATCGGCACCCCATGGTTGCAACCAAATCTTTCCGAAGAGAGTGCCGACCTTTTCGAAGGTTTTTGGGTTCTGTACGTGGATGGTTCATCCAACTCCACTAGAGCAGGTACAGAATTGATCTTAGTCAACCCTAAGGGAGTCATCATCGAATACGCACTACGCTTCAAATTTTCTACAACTATTAATGGGGCCAAATATGAAGCACTGATCGTTGGACTAAAAATAGTATGAGAGTTAAAAGTAGATCAACTTCAAGTCTACAGTGATTCTCAATGAGTGGTCGACCAAGTCAGTAGCAACTATAAAACATGAAAGAAAAGTATGATGAAATCCCTGAGAAGGTAAAGGATTTAACTCCGATCTTCGACAGCTTTAACATTCAATAGATTCAGAGGGCAGAAAATACAAGTGCCGATCTTCTCTCTAAATTGGCCACTTTAGTCCCAGCCGAATATTCAAAGAAGTATTTTTTGAAACTCTAAAATACCCAAGCTTAGAAGAGTCACAGCTTGTGATGCAGATGGAGCTGAGCCATGCTAGATTGACCCGTAGTTGCCTATCTCAAGGAGGGAGTTCTTCCTTATGATCCGAAAGAAGCTCGAAAACTCAGGAATCAAGCCTCTCGGTACGTTTTGTATGAGGGTAAGTTGTATAAAAGATCATATTCGCTACCGCTATTGAGATGTCTCCGACCTTCAGAAGCCGACTTTGCATTATGAAAAGTGCACGAGAGAATTTATGAAAGTCATGTAGGAGCCAGATCCCTGTCTCAAAGACTACTTCGGCAAGACTACTATTGACCGACCTTGTACCATGATTCTATGGAGTATGTCAAGAAATATGATCGTTGTCAGAGAAATGCAAATCTACAAAGATAGCCAGCCTCCAAGCTTACTCTACTAAGCACACCTTGGCCATTTGCGCAGTGGAGAATGTTTATACTTGGCCCTTTTTCAATAGCATCTGGATAATGAAAGTTTTTTCTGATTGCGATCGACTACTTCACCAAATGAATCAAAGCCAAACCACTAGCAAAAGTTACTGAGGCTAAGGTACGAAACTTCGTTTGAAAATCAATCATCTATTGGTTTGATCTGCTTCGAATTCTCATAATAGATAACGGGCGACAGTTCGCTGGGATGAGATTTGCTGAGTTCTATGAAGATCTAAATATCGTCTATCATTTTACGTCGGCAGCTCATCTACAAGCAAATGGAGAAGCTGAAGTGACCAACCGAACCCTATTGCAAGACATCAAGATAAGACTCGAAAGAGTAAGAGGAGCCTAGGCAGACGAACTCTATCATATTCTGTGAGCATACTGCACTATAAAAAGACTATCAACTAGAGAAACACCATTTGTCTTAGCTTTTGGAATAGAGGCAGTCATTCCGATCAAACTTAAACTTTCATCGATGTGGATAGTGGCCTTCAACGAATAGCATAATCCACAGGATCTTAGAGCCAACCTCAACCTACTAAAAGAGAAAAGAGAGGAAGCCTAAATTTGGATGGTAGCTTACAAACGAAGGATGGCCCGATACTATAACTCTAGAGTCAGAGGTAAAATATTCAGAGTAAAGGACTTAGTGCTTCGGCGAGTTGCCATCTCTCAACCTCAGAGCCAGGAGAAGCTTGCCCCAAATTGGAAAGGACCCTACGAGGTCACGAAGATCGTCCGACTTGGAACATACTACTTGAAGGAACTCGAGGAGGAGACCTACCTCAACCATGGAATTTGAAAAATCTATGAATGTATTATTGATAATTTGATTATAATAAAATCTTCCTATTTCAACATCCTAATCTTTGTTGTATACTGATGAAAAAGGAAGACTACCCCCGAACTTGATCTCACGATAAATATGGTCAGTTAGAAAAAGAAGGAGAACCTCATCCTAACGTGAGCAAAGTCAAAGGCCTCGTTCATTTTAGATGAGATGAGGGAAGAGGCCCTAACAACGATCCTAATGTGCCCCTACAGCCCATTAGGAATAGGGGGAGAACCTTATCCTAACGTGAGCAAAGTTGAAGACCTCATTCATTTTAGACAAGATGAGGGAAGAGGCCCTGACAAAAATCATAATGTGCTCCTACAACCTATTAGAAACAGCAGGAGAACCTCATCCTAACGTGAGCAAAGTCGAAGGCCTCATTTTAGATGAGATGAGGGAAGAGGCCCTAACAATGGTCCTAATGTGCCCCTACAGTTCATTAAAAAAAGGAAAAGAACTTCATCCTAACATGAGCATAGTTGAAGGCCTCATTCATTTTAGACGAGATGAGAGGAGAGGCCTTGACAACGGTCCTAATGTGCCCCTACAGCTCATTAGGAATAAGATGAGAACCTCATCCTAACGTGAGCAAAGTCAAAAACCTCATCCACTTAAGATGAGATGGAGAGAGAGGTCCTGTTAATGGCCCAAAATGCCCCCCCATGAGCTACGTTAGGAATAGGAGAAGAACCTCATCCTAATGTGAGCAAAATCGATGACCTCATCGGTATAAGACAGGATGGAGGCAGAGATCCTACCGACGATCCTAATGCACCCCCGTAAGCCATGTTAAGAATAGAAGAAAAGCCTCATCCTAACATAAGCAAAAGTCGGAACCTCATAGATCCAAGATGTGGAGAAGGAAGAACCTTGGTGGAGAATCCTTACACTTATTTTTCCACGATAATCTGACTACGTCAAATGCGAAAGGCAAAATTTTATCCTGATTTACAAGAGAGGTCCTAGTTCGACGTCCACAATGAGCTCGGCATCCGCAATAAGCATTTCATAAGAAAATGATAGGAAAAAAATGAGGTAAAGAAGGTAAGATTGCAAATAGGCCTTAGGTTCACGTGAAATAAAAATAGTAAAAAATATATTATTTCATTACAAAAATGAGTTCATTACAAGCAAAGCATAGGCCAATAAGGTCGATTACACTGAAAGAAAGAAAAGAAGGGGGAAGAGGCCGAAGCTTTAAGGTGAACCAGATTCTTCAGACTTCGGACTGCCAGCTCTGACCATCACCAAGGCTTGCTTTAGCCTAAGGATCTCCTCTAGTTTCTTCTTCTGAACGAGACCATCTACATACATTCTATTGGTGAGCTGAAACTTATCCTCGAGCTCATGTCATTGTCTCCTTAAAACTTCAGACTCGGTCTCTGCATCCTCAACAGCCCGATGTTAATAGGCAAGCTGAAGCTTCAATCATTGAACCTCGATCTGCTCCATCCCAACCTCCTCTAAAAGCTCTCCAACGGTCCTCTTCAAGGAGGCCATCTCCTCTGACTCACCACTCGCGCTGGCTTCCTAGTTATTGTGCAGTCCCTTTCGAAGATGAGCTGCCTCATCTCTGGCAACCTTGAGCTCGCCTTTAAGTCTGGACATCTTCTCTGCTCAGATCACTTAAAAGTTATTATGCTGATCCTCAGTATCTTACAACTACTTTTGAAGCTAGAAGAATTTTATTGACCAGTCCGAGTCATACCAAGCCTTATCAATAAAACACAATAAGCTCCCTTCTAGAAGATGGATCTTTTTTCCTGCATCCTTCAGGTCTGCTTCAAGAGAGCTGATTTTCACTGTCATTATCCAGGACTTGTCGCTAGCATTTCTTTTGAGTTTGGTGACCTCCTTCTCGAAGCTGCCCTTTTGGATACTGAAGCTCATAGCTTCCTTCATATGCAAGCCTCAGAGGTGAGAGACCTCTCTAGTCGCCTCAGAAGCATTCTTTCGTGAGGCTCGAAGGTTATCCTCCGTCTTCTTCAATTTTTTCTTTAGAAGATGAACTTTCTTCCTCAGGTTCTTTATCAAGGGCTTTATCAAAACCCCATGAGGTAGCGGATTAGCGATGGTGGAAGACTACGTTCAAGATATGAAAAGTGCTCAAGAGTATGAAAAAAAATTTTACTTCATTTAATCAAAACTTTTTAGTACAAGACACAAAAAAAAGTACAACTACTCGAGAATCTCAACCTCGGAGGGTGGAGTCGGATCGCTTCCGACCATCTCAGGTTCCCGAATTGGCTTGGGCGCCTCTGTGGTAGGTTCAGATGGGCTAGAAGCAAGCTCATCAAAGAAAAGGTCGACTACAGCATTAGACGGTCCCACCTCCACGTCGTCTTTCTCCTCCTCCAGAAAGCCGAGGTTGAGCTCGGAAAACCTTCGAGCTACCCTGCCTTCGCAGAGCTTGAAATCCTTGATAAATGCTTCTTGGCCAAACTCAATGTTCAAGTTCCGCATCTCGAAAGAGGTCTTGAACTCTTCCATGGCCTGGGTCATTATCTTCGAGATCAACTTCGCCATTTGGGTCTTCAGTTCGGCGATCCTACTTTCGGCTTCCTTCCTCCTCTCCTCCACCAGGACTAGTGCAGCCTTTAGTCCGATCGAGATGAACTCCTCCTCGTGGAGCGCATCCTGAAGATGTCTGATGTCCACCACTTTCTCCTCGATAAGATGCTCGACCTCGTCAACCCTCTCTTGAAGATGGCAGACCTCGGCTCGAAGGTCCTCCTAGGCTTTTTGTGTCTCCACCTCCTGACGACGCACCCTCTTGATGTGAGCGAGCATCTGGTGATCCGACTATAATAAACGATCGATGTTAAAAAAAAGAGAGAGAGAAAAAAAAAAAGAAGAGAAAAAAAAAGAGTCGAGCAATAAAGCAATTACCTTGACGATGGTTCCAAGAGAACTCCAGATGAGCTGTCATGGGTCTAGGTCGGCCATCTAGTCCACCACCTCGGGCATGGCAAACTTGTCGGCAAGCTCTCAGACAATCTTCGGATTGTCGAAGGGATCCTCTCCTTGTTCGTTGTCATTGCCATTCGGTCCACCTAAGCAAGTCTTGCAGGACGTCTTTGCAATAGCTTTTTTTTTCTTCCCTATCCTATCCCTTTTCTGACAAGGAGCTTTGAAACTCGATCCCCACTGAAGGAACCTGAGGGCATGGAAGGCGTCGGGCCCATGCTAGCGGTGTCAACCTCGATAGTTGCAGGAATCTCGGTGCAGATGATGACCTCGGATGCAGCAGCAGTGAGGGTGGGGACTCCAGAGCTTGAAACACCAACCTTCGCCCTTTTTGAGCCATCTTCTTACGCCTTCCCCTTCCTCTTCCAGGTGAAGAGCCCTTTGGTAAGCATCTTGGCAGTTTGTGCATCCATTTCTATAGCAGAGAAAGAAAAGTGGTCAGTAGCAATACACATGCACAAAATCATGTGGATTCAAAAATCAAAAGATGTACTAGCAGGATCGTGGGGACTCAGACCAAGGTTAAACAAGGCCTTTTCCTTTAGAAGGTCGAGAAGAGAAGGAGCTCGATACATCTTGAGTTTATCAGAGGAGTCAAGGTCGGCTCTGTCTAAGCTAGGATCTCGGCAAATTGACTCTCTAATGTAACCTATGAAGGAAGACCTAATGGCAAGGTCGGGTAATGTACAAAAAAGTACTTTTTCTTTCAGTTGTGAACGAAAGAAGGGGCACATTTCAATAACCTCTTCTTGCCGACCTGGGGGAAAGTACCACCAAACCTTCATGGAAGGATGGCGCTTAAAGGTATAGAAATTCCTAAAAAGCAAAATGGTTGATTGGACTTCGATCAATCGATAGAGGGAGAGAGAATCTATGATAAACCAAAAGGAGTTCGGTATGATAGATGCGAAGGAGATATTTAAAAATCGAAAGAGGGCGACTACGAGTGGGGGCAGCAAAAATCTAAGCCCGGCACGCAAAGCTTCTAAGTATAAATAAAAATGATCGATCAGGGGAGAACTAACCCGGTCGTCGGAGCTGGGGAGTTTAAGGTCATATTCTGGAGGGATTTCATATTGAATTCAGATCAGAAAAAGATCATCCAAGGTGAGGATGGATGGGATGGTGTCTAGAGCGAAAGATGAGCGGAACACATTCTTAGGTTCTACCTCAACCAGGGGTGTAGAATCGAAGAAGGTTGGTCCAGATGAACCCCATGAGCTGATGGAGTGGGAGATTTTGGAAGACATTCGGATCAAGATGAACCCCAATAAACCCCCCTCCCCTCCAAAAATAAAAATTGGGAAGACAAGGAGCCAGAAATGATAAGCACGAATAACCTAAGAGAAGGGTTAAAAAACTGACCTAAACTATCCAAGGAGGATAAAAGGATGATGGACGCGATGAGAATCAATTGAAAGGGTGTTTGGAGCTCAAGAAGGCGAGAGAAGAATGAGACTAATAGGAAGAAGGCGAACAGGGGCTAAAGGAAGAAGAAGACTCGGGCAGGGATGACTTTCGAATAATAGGAGAAGACCTTAAATAGCCAGAGACAATCCAAAGTAGTTGTGATTATGGATCGACTTTGGTCGGTTTGCGTGCACCATGTGTCCCACTCATCATGATAGAAAACCAGCGACGGGCAGAGTCTTTATGGCACCATGCCTGTGGTTGAGTTTCGATGGGAGATTCGAAGCGCCATCTTTTCGAACTCGTTTCAAACTTAGAAAGTTTCGGTGCCAGCATGGTAAACATCAAAACGTCTCATCCTGATAAGGACGAAAATCTGGGATCGAACTTCGGACATCGCCTTTTTTCTTTCCTTCCTTCAAATTTTGAACTCGGGAGTAGGAGGACTATTATTGAAAATAAATTTCGCTCCCACCAAAGTCTAGTCTGATGCTTAGCCTAATATGACTATTAATCATGGAAGAGCTTCAATCGAGAATTCTTCCTCCAACGATCGAACTCCTTCGGGACACCTCTAATGGTCGAACTCCTTCCGAACTCCTCCAGCGATCGAACTCTCCACAGTCATCCAGGAAGGTCTTCGCACGAGTCTGATCTCGTGCACGACATGAATTAACCCACACCTAGACTATCTTAGAGGAGTTCGAACTCCTCTAGAATTGATATAGCTCAAAGATCATCATCAACCGACACCCATCCCTCCAAACTTTTACTATCAAATCTCAAAAGGACTAGAATCTCACGATAATAAACACTATCTTCCATAACAAACTCCATGTGGCCCCGAGCGGCCCACTATCCGATAGTTATGGCTGTCACTATCAATTTATTATAAGCTCTATCTATAAAAGCGACCCTCAAGATACATTTTCTCTAGGCTCTCTTCTTTCTTCTGAAAATTCTACAACTTTCTTGACCGACCACTCCATTTTTATTGGCTGAAAAAGCTAAGTGGACCATCGGAGGATCTTACCGAAGCCGCCATCTCAGACTCTGGATGAGACTTATTTTGCAGATCACCGATGGCAATCTCATCTTCTTTAACTTTAGCACTTCTCCAATGGCAATCATATTATCGTCCACAATGTTCCATGCATCACCTAACTCTAATACCAAATTATAGACCCATGATATCGCACGAACGCCAATCATCCTTGATATCACAAGCACCGATATCATGTTGCGGAAGCTCCTGATCTTTAGTACGGACCTGAAGAAGCCTAAGACGTTCTCTATGGGAAGCACACTACCAATCCTCCACTTAGATCTATGATGGGGTGCCTCCCTCCTTGAGCTTGAGGGAGACGCCCCCTTCTCTAGGCCTTCTTCGAGAACCCTAGGGCAGCAACTCTAGGGAAAAGAGAAGAAGAGAGTTGAGGAAGAAAAGGTCTATATTCCACAGCATTCACAACATAATGAAATCCTAATACAATCTATATATTTATACATAGCTATTAGGCCCAACCAAAAAATTCTCCGGCTAACCCAATACATAAAAGCACTCACCGAGCCCATGTACATCCATGCGTCCCATGTTCTCATCCTCTGGATCTAGACTCGATCCATACATGAATTAGCCCCCTTAAGATCTCTCAAAATAGGTCTTAAGATTCCTAGAATCAACCCAGATCCTAGCCCAAAATAGATCCTTACGTAACTCTTTCCACGCACTAAGTCAGCTCAGTCTTAGCACTGAGCTGGCTAAGTTTCACTGGGTTGGCTTAGTCTGAAACTGAGCCAGCCCAGTTCTATGCCATGCCAGCAGTTTTGGACTGAACCGGCTAACCTACAAAAAATTTTCTTTCTACAATCTTGATTCTTCGACTTTATTTTCTTGCTTCATCTTATATCCCAGATCTTCGAAGCACCAACCAAGCCCTTAAAATCTCTAGAGCCAACTCTTTGACTCCTCTCATAGCCTCCCAAGGCTTGGGAGCACCACAAATCCTAACAATCTCCAGCTTGATACCCCAAGCCTTGACAAACCCCTCGACAATGACCTCTTGCACGATCCTGCTGTCCCTGCACACTCGACAGCCCCTTGTACAATCATCACCTCCGTCAATTCTCTTCAGCTATTATGCACCCTTGAGGCCTTTGGGATGACTACCTCCACCGCTGAAGACCTGTGCTTGCACATCTGCACCATCCTAAAATTATAGGATCCCTTCTTCTTAGCAGTTGCATCACTTTTTCTGAACTTTTTTGAAGAACCTATTACATTTTTGTACCAGCACATACTGTACCATCTGACATGATCTCCTCAAAGCTATGCCTATCCATCTGCACACATTACTCCACCTAAAACTATGCATCACCAGCACTCTAAACTTATGCCAAATTTTTTCTTCACTTGTAAAGCCACCACTGCGGAGCTCCACCTATATCCGAAGTCCACCTGATGCCACAGAAGTCGACTCTATCACCGAGTTCCTCGAGGCCAATCACTCAATGCTGCACTGCTAAGCCTGCCACTGTACCTCGAATACTGTTGCTGCCCCTTCGAACCCTCCGTGCTCCACGACCCTCTTCGAAGCCATCTCGGATACCTCCATAACCCGTGTGCACCTCCAAAATTCAAAAGCTCATCCAACTCTTCTGAATCCAACAACTGAATCCTAAAAATTTTCTTCCTAGTCCTTCTCTTCTGCCCCGACACTAGCTATTACTTTAGTTGCGTCCGAAGAACCATCCACCACTTGAACCATGACTCTTCCTAGTGCCCCTACAGAAGAAACCTGATCTATGATACTCCCGACTGTCTAAGACCTCCTGGCGCTCTCTGAGACCTTCTGGCTCTCCTTAAGACCTACACTCGATCTTTCGAAGATACCACTGACACTTTCTACTGAGATACACTCCTCGACTACTGCACCATCGAGCCTCTCTCAGCCCCATGCCTCTAGGATAGCACTCTTGCATCACTCCAGTGCTTCCTGACTCGTCTCTACACCGCTCTATAGCCGCTCAGTCCTAACCTACTGGACCTTCATGGATCATCCATCTCCATCACTCCCAAGGCTCCACAAATCCATGCTTTGGTTAAATCACCGAATACATCTTCGACTACTTTCCTATCTTTCAAACATCGAAGAACGTATAGTCACTTCTTTAGCCTTCCTTCGATCATTACCTCTTGGGAAGCCTCTCTTCAACAGCTCTAAACTGTCCATCTTTCTAGAGAATCCTGATGCTCTCTACTAAGATACCTCCCTCGACTGCTACATCGCCAAGCCACTCTCAGTCCTGCATCTCCAAGGAAGCACTACTATAGCACTCCTGCACTCCCTGTCTGTCACATAACGGTCATACATCTCGATCTTTCCATCAAGATCAATCAGCAAATCATGCACCAAATCCTTTCACTCTGAGAAAATCTCTTTTCGTTAATCCTCTCAACCTCCACCTTCAATCCGCGGCTCCCGGTTGGCCAAACTACAACAATAACAAGATAGATTTGAGACATATCGTGGAATTCTTATGCAGATTTCTGATTTCACCTTGTATGACTTCTCTTTTTCTTTCATGCACCATCAGACTCTGAAACTTGGCTCTTTCATGCACCATCAGGCTTTGAAACTTGGCTCTGATACCATATTATCGTCTATAATATTTCAGACATCACCTAGCTCTGATACCAACTTGTAGACCCATGCTATCGCTCGAACGCCAATCATCCTTGATATCACAAGTATCGATATCATGTTGCAAAAATTTTTGATCTTTAGCATGGATCTGAAGGAACTTGTGACGTTCTCTATAGGTAGCACACCACCAATCCTTCACCTAAATTTGTGATGGGGTGCCTTCCTCCTTGGGCTTGAAGAAGATGCCCCCTTCTCTAGGCCTTCTTCAAGAACCCTAGGGTGGCAACTCTAGAGAGAAGAGAAGAAGAGAGTTGAGGAAGAAAATGTTTATATTCCACAGCATTCATATCATAATGAAATTCTAATACAACCTATGTATTTATACATAGCCATTAGGCCCGATCAAAAAACTCTCCGACTAACCTAATACATGAAAGCACTCACCGAGCCCATGTACACCCATGTCTCTCATATTCTCATCCTCTGGATCTAGACCCAATCCATACATGAATTAGCCCTCTTAAGACCTCTCAAACTAGGCCTTAAGATCCCTAGGATCAACTCAAACCCTAGCCCAAAATAGATCCTCACGTAACTCTGCCCGCGCACGAGCTGGCTCAATCTCAGCACTGAGCTGGCTAAGTTTCACTGGGTCAACTCAGTCTAAAATTGAGCCGGCCCAGTTCTGTGCCATGCCAGCAGTCCTAAATGTGTAGCTCTCTATTTTGCCTATGCACTAAGACTTAGCCATCCCAGTTTTGGACTGAGCCGGCTAATCTGTAAAAAATCTTCTTTCTACAGTCTTGATTCTTCGACATTAGTTTCTTACTTCATCTTGTATTCCAGATCTTCCAAGCACCAACCAAGACCCTGGAATCCCCAGAGCCAACCCCCTAACTCTTCACATGGCCTTTCAAGGCTTGGGAGCACCACAAATCCTCGCAAATTAGATTTCGCACAAACATGGGTCATCATAGGATTTTACCATCTAATCATTCTTGAAGAATCTGTCAGAATCGATGCTTCAATGAAAAGTCAGAGATGCATGGGCCATCTTGTATGATGAGCGAAGATGACATATTGGCACAACTAGAGGCCATTTGTAGTGTTAAATCAGCAAAGTTTCTGAGAGTCGCAAGCAAAAGTGTAATGAATTAGAGTTGAATTGGATGAAGTGGAGCATATTTTTTGAATTACCTTATTGGCAACATGTCCTACATCATCATAATTTGGATATCATGCACATTGAAAAGAATATTTATGATAATATTATCGGAATACTTCTTAACATCAAGAAAAAAATAAAAGATAATCTGAATTCTCGGCTAGACCTGAAAAGAATGGGAATACGGCATGAGTTGCACTTGGTGCCCCATGATGGTGGAAAATTCTTAATGCCAATTGCAAGTTATATATTGCATGGCGAAGAGAAAAAAAAATTTTGTAAGTGGTTAAAAATCATAAAATTTTTAGATGGCTTTGCCTCCAACATTTCAAGCCATGCGAACTTGAAAGACGACAGTATCTCGGGTATGAAGAGTCACGACTCTCATATACTATTGTAGTGTCTTATACCTATTCTGATGCATGGCTTCTCCACCATAGAGGTACAGAATGTACTTATTGAATTAAATATTTTCTTTCGAGAATTATGTTGTTGAAAACTTTAAGTTGATATACTTGAGAAGGTTCAATCAGATATTGTCCTATTGTTGTGTAAGATGGAAAAAGTTTTTCCACCATCATTTTTTGATATTATGGTACACTTAGTTGTTCACCTTCCAAGGGAGGCTTTGCTTGCCGGGCTAGTTCAGTACAGATGGATGTATCCTATTGAACGATAATAATATTACAAAAAATTTAATTTTTTTACTTAATTTATAATCATAACAAAAAAATAATTACATATTTTTTATCATTTTGCATATACATATTCTTATATAAATTGAAACAATATGTGTGAAATAAAGCACATCCAAAAGGATCAATTACGGAAGTATATATCTCCATAGAGTGTCTTACATTCTATTCGATGTACCTCGATGATGTGAAAATATGATTTAATCATGAAGAGCACAATGCAGATAAGGAGTTGGCCGATATTGAATCAATATTATCTATTTTTATGATTAATGTTCATCCCATTAGTGGAAGAAAGTACAAATATATGGACATTGAAGAATGCGAGCTAGCGCATTTCTATGTCCTAAATAATTATGAAAAAATCTATCATTTTATGGATTAAGTATCTTTACATAATCAATATTATATATTTTTTATGAGATAAATTAAATAATAAGCATGTATTTATTGTAGAAAGCATAGAGATATATTATTGCAATAAAATAATAGAGATATCGAGGGATGACATCGAAGAAAGTTCGCAGCTTAGTTCAGACAGCGTGTAAGCACAATAATAGTTTTATTCAATTTTTTATTATATATAATGTGTACATAGTTTAATTTATTTTAACTTATTTATATGTTATTGTAGATGATGTTAGTGTATCATAATAAATAAGATGGTGCAATCAAAAAATTATATGATTTGGCATGCTACCTCGATCCTAAGATTTTGTGTTATAACTCATGTATTGTTGGTGGTATGAGATTTCATACAAGGAAGCTTGATATGCAACGGCGGACTCAAAATAGTGGAATTTTGATATTGAAAATCGATGGAGATAATGAGATTGAATATTATGGTATCCTTTTCGACATTATACAGTTAAGATATGGGTCAAAATGATTTGTTTACCTATTTAAATGCCAATGATGGGATATCAACAATAATAGGATGGGTATTCATAAAGATGCATACTTCACAAGCATCAATTTTGCAAAAACATGGTATCAATCAGATCCTTTCATACTCGCTAGTCAAGCAAAACAAGTATTATACCTAAAAAATATGAGATATAAGGGTGAATGGCATATTGTACAAAAGATTGCACCAAGGGATGTTTATGACATAGATGTTCGTTCTGAAATAAAAACAGATAAGAATTTCTTTCAGGAGGAGCAGAATACAGCTAACTTAGGACAGTACAGTATCGACATTGGAAGCACATCTCCTCTAACTAGGGATGACGTGCAACCTAATAATATTGATGTTAGCGAATTAAATCTGAACGTGTCGGAGGATCATGATGACAGTGATGACAACTTCATAAATGATGAAGAGAAAGATTATATATTGATGGATTATGATGATGAAGATGTCGATAATCCTCCTGATGAAGATACAGATATTGATTGATAATACATAATTTTTCAAAAAACTCATATCTTAAATTTCATATATCATTTAGTATTGATATAATTTTTATCAAATATTATATTATCTCTAATATATTGTTTGATATACATATGGCATCAGGAGGACGACCCCGGAGGCTTGCACGAGGATATACCGATGCATCGACTTCTCCTAATGATCAGACGGTCACACTAACTAGTCCAGATTGATTTTACATATTATAATTTTTTATATTTAATTTATTTTAATTTTTTATCATTTATAAATAATTATTTTTAAGTTATGCCACTAGAAGGATAATCTGATGGGAGGACCGACATGGAGATATTGGTACCTCTTCATCATCTTAGCTGCATACTACTGATGAGGCAGGCACATCATTTCTTATCATAAGTAATTTTTTTATGTTATATTTACTTTAAGTTTTTATTATGTATAAATAACTAATTTTAAGCTTTATATTTTGTTGCAGCTACTGATACTGTGATAAGCGGACATGTGGAGCCACCAGAAATGAGAAGCTGGAGTAATGGAGGAGGGCATATCCTGAAGAGGATGAGGATTATCATCCCATCGAGATATGTCATGCTAGTAGAGTGCCATATTAGGAATCCATATGTGTGTGAGGTTGGTATTATTATGCATTCATATGCTCTCCTGATACTGACTGATTGGTGCAGAGTTATGAGACCATAGTAGTAGGTCTTTCTCGACCATTTGCGGGTAACTAAATATAATTTTTGATAATTATGGTATTTTTATTTTTTTGATAAATCTCATATATTGTACATTATTTTTGCAGCATGATTTTAAAATTCAGGAGATTTATACTCTGCATGTGCAGAAGGCTATCCTTTGGCATATAGAGGTGATTGCTTAGAGGATTCAGATATGAGCTCCATACCCAGTGGAAAGAGGTCTTCCAGGCACGTGGGGTGGCGGCGACACGTGAGACACCGCATAGGAGTGTATCACATTTCGATTGGGATCTCTTCTGCACCAGATACGAGAATCCTGCATATTGGATATAATTATTATGTATAATAAAAATATTGATTATTGAATTGATATGTTATTGTAATATGTTCACTAATATCTTTATTGCATTTGTTTATTAGGCCTACTGCAACAAGACCTCACAGAGTAGGTCGAGGCTCATGGTGATGCATTGTGGTGGATCAAAATCATTTGCACAGTATCAATATGAGCTGGTAAGCACACATCATACATCTTTAATGATTTGTTAGAGTATATCTATGTCAATATACTTACATTCATAAATTTTAGAGGAACATCGAAATAGGATAGCTATCCGGATGAATTGACGTCTACTAGAGGATCCATCACCGGATGATGGGCGAGTGGCTTTTCGGGACTAGGAAGAGACATGTGAGTATTAATTGATTAAGTTCTGTTTTAATTTTATTATAAAATTTAGACTTTTGATTATATTTATTTTTTCTTTAATTAGGACCGTATGATGGAAATATGATCCCAACCCCCAATTAAGGGCTCTACCCCACCCACAGATGACGATATCTGTGATGAGGTGCCCGATAGGAGATCTAGCTATGTTATGGAGTTGGGATATGGAGTTATGGCCCCTAGCACTTCTCGAGCGGCACATGTTTTTTGTGATGCTCGTCTGCATGAGATGGAGAGGAGATATGCTGAGATCGAGAGAAGACATCAAAAGAAGATGGCGGACCTACGGTGGGAAAATGCTGAGCTTTCGTTCGAGCTTCAAGCATTTGAAGTAAAGCTCGATGAGTTATGTCACCGTATGCCTCCCCCATCAACTTTCAATGTTCCTGCTGACGCTTATAATCAGAACTCCACCGATGATGATGATGATGCTCCTCCCCCATCGATATTATTTTATATTCTTTTTAATTAATATATTTATAGTATTTATATTAGATAATTAGTTTACTAACTTAATTTTTTAATTTAATGCAGGTTTATGATATGTCACTATCGATACCGAGTTTTATTTTGTTTTATTATATTTTTTTTTAAAGGACATGTAGTATGTATGACATTTTGTATATGTACATGTTTTTTTATATGAATGTTATATGGATATTTTAAAGTGAATGAATTTGATTTTGGGATGCATTTATTTGTTATGTGGTTATTATATCTTATGTTATCCGTTATGTGGATGTCTATAGGTTTTAAAAAATTCATATAAATAAAATTATTTTTTTCTTTCAAAAATATTTATTGATGTAAAAAAAAGCATAGATAAAGATAAATAGCAATGATACTTAGCATCGACAAATGAGGATAACCGTCGTCAATTACCATACCAGCGTGCCATTTTTAGCCACGCTTAATAATTACTGACATAATTAAATATTGCTAAATATTTATCGATGTAAATTAACGTAGCAAAATTCAATATAAATAGTCATCAAAAAGTATCCCAGTATGCTATCTTTGGCCATACTTTACTATTACCGATGTAAATGTACGTCACCAAATATTTTTCAATGTAACATAAGCATGGTTAAAAATATTTTTGCCGATGCAAGTTTTCGTCGGTAAAAATTTTTTTTTGATGTTTATTTTATGTGGATGAAATATTAGCGATAATAAATTAACATCGATAAATATTTTTTTTGATGACTATTTTATGTAGGTAATTAATTACCAATGTTTAATTAAACATCGGTGAATTTTTTTTTGCCGATAAAAATTCGAAAACGTCGGCAAATAGAATCAACGATGGCATTTGTGCCGACATTTTTTTTCGATGCATTTTATGTTGGTGGATGTATTTAGCGATATTTTTGTAATATTTAGCTATGTTTTGTTTGCATAGCTAATTACCATATCCTGATCTGCTCGCACCAACGCCTTCTCAAGTTGCTCCCGATTGATGACATCGAAAGCATATGAAGAGATGCTCGCCTCAGACCAGCAGCTCATCGATATATATTCGGGCCTGCATTGGACCATCTCAGAGTGCTCAGGCCCCAAGATCTGAGATAGATAGTCATGAAAGCTAAAGGTGTCTGGACCCTCGCTCACAAGCGCATCTAACTGCTTTTATAATTATAAATCTAAATAAAATTTTATAAAAAATGCTATAATATAGATCATATATACTAATATATTTATTACCTAAAAAAATTCTTTCGATCATGGTGTTCATCGACCTATCCTTCTTATCCGATGGTTGGATCGAAAGATCTCGCTACAACTAGGCATCATCTCCTCTCTCGTCAACTATTATAATAAATCTATTTATTAAAAATATATAAAAAAATATTAATTTAATTTATAAATAAAGATTTAAAATTTATTATCTCTCTATGTACGTGACTGGCCATAGACTCACGACCTAGAGTATGTATGTACTCCTGGACTACCCAATTCTTTCGATTCTAATGGAAGGTAGCCTAATAAGTATTCAAATAAATAATAAAAATTTAAATATAATTTTAAGCATATTAAAAAATTTAAAAATTAAAAATTTTATCTCAAACTTCTGGCTCCTCTAATATCTAACCATCTCCTCCCACTGATTCGAAGGACGGTCCTATATCCAATAAACAAGCTCCTTTGGAGTGTCTCGTCAGTGCTCGAGCCATCTTCTATGAAGTTTGAACTTTTTGCTCTGATATAACTCCTCAATCTTCTTCAATCGGGCATCTCAAGCTCTCTCATGTTCTAAAAAATCATACCTCCTCTGCATAAAAATTATCAAAAGTCAATTACCAAATTATTCTAATCAAAGTGTAAACATATCAAATACATAAATATAGTTAAGATACACTTATCCATATCTCCTTCCATATCTAGTTCTTGACATCAACATCCATCAATTGCTAGTCTATGGCAATACCGAAATAATAGCGGATTGCCTCATAAATACTCCAAAAAAAGAATGCATCTCCTGTACGATCTCTCCTACTGGCATCCCATTTGCATCATACTGCACTATCACCTGATGCTGGTGGTTTCACACATACGGCATGCATATGGGATCGCAAAATATTATACTAGATGATGCACCTACAATAAAAATATTATACAAATATATAAGTATACAAATACTATATAAAAAAATAAATAACATAATAAAAACTTACACTCAGATGTCAGTGTCGTAGCATGTGTCGAAGAAATGGCTGATGGTGGAGGCTCAAATGTCAGTGGAGTAGATGCCGATAGTGGAGTAGATATCAATGGTCCATGGGCAGTCGATGCGGACGTGGATGGAGTATGCTCCAACTATGACTCAGATGCGAAGCTCCACGTAGTCTATCGAGAGGTGGGGGTGAAAGCTAAATGGCATTTCGATGCCATCGTGATTTGTAACGTTAATAAACATTAACCAATACAACATGTTAAATAATAATATTAGTATAGCATCAATAAATAGACTCTAATATTTATATCAAAATGTTGAAGTCATTGCCTAATGACATCTACAATATGAACAGTACCATCGCTCCTGACAAATGTATCTGGGACCTCAATAGTATCAAGTAAGTTTTGTTCTAGAGGAGCACTTTGCATGCATGATCCAACATCATCATCAACTTTTATATCGTCAAAAATATGCCTAGGTACCATCCACACAATAACACCCCATTGAGGCTCCAAGGGATCATAAGCGTAGAAGACTTAACTAGCTTAGGAAGCAAGTATATACGGTTCTTCAGTGTGGAGATGGTGTTGCATATTAACGAGAGTAAAACCACACTTATCAATCTTAATCCCTGACTGTGATAAGATATCAAACCAATTATACTTCATCAATACAATCCTTTCTTTAGAATAATAGTCTAAGATGACTATCTTCTCCACCATGCCATAATAGTTCAAATCCTCCGTACGAGGCTGTGAATCCCTCAAGCTAGCATAACATCTAGTGATGGCGCTTAACATCGTGCCACTATTTTATGTTGCCATGTTTACAAACCTACTGTAAATATTAAATCTGTAGCCATTAATGATGAGCTATTTATACTCACGCACGGTATGATTAGGATCCATTGAAAGAGCATGCACTTTAGAGCTTACATCATCGAGCGATAATCTCCACACCTAATTAAATAGATGATACCTAATTAGTAAACATGTTCAAATAAGTTTTACAAGGCTAGAATATATAATTGCTTATATGATCTTTGAACCATTTAGAAAATTCTTTGTTGTGCATTTTTTCTTTCTTCCGCATATTTAGAATGTCATATTTTACTCCTATGACCTTCTTGTGTTTGCTGTATGCACAAAAAATAAATTTAGATATAATTAGATATTTTTTTTAATTATTATAAAATAAATAAGGCTATGTGACTCATCTTATGTATAGCTCAATGACATCACAGTTGAAGAGCACGTAATGGTGCATCTTATTTCTTTCCTCAATGCTTAAATCAGTGAGGTGATATGAAGTAGGAAGTCCACCTGGTTGTGGAATAGACTCAAATACAGGCTCAATTGGCTCATACTGATCATCCTAATTCCTCATTGGTCGATTATGACATATCTCGAGCTTGTTTAAGTACATGGTATAAAAATCTTTATACTCTTGATCCAAATAATCTTCTGTTATGGATCTCTTTAAATAATTCATATTTCTTACATAACATTTTAGAGTTTAAATATTTTTCTCAGTAGGATACATCCATCGGCAGAATACTGAACCTTCAAGTATAACTTTTCTCGCAAGATGCATGGTGAGATGCATCATAATCGTAAAAAATGATGATGAAAATATCTTCTCTAGATCACATAATATAATTACCATTCTTACCTTTATTTTCTTCACATTTTTCTTAAGTAACCTCTTTGCACAAATATCTCTGTAAAAGTTGTAAAGATAAATAACAGCCATTCTGATATTTTTTAACAACACGCGGTAAATAGCTAATGTAATTAATTCCTACATCAGCACATGATAATCATGAGTCTTCAATCTTCTAAGTTTGACATTCTTACTATTCACACACTTTGATATGTTGCTTGAGTATCCATCTGGGATCTTTATATTCTCCAACATACGAAGAAATATGGATCGTTTGAAGGCATTCATAACATAGCATGCATAAGGGAGTCTCCACTGTTCTCTCTCTATCGGTTCTGGATGGAGTGATCTTCTAATACTCCATTTTTTTAAGTCAAATTGAGAATTCAAGTCATCCATGGTCTTATCTTTAATATTCAAGATTATTACCAATAGGAGCTCGCACACCTTCTTTTCAATATATATTACATCTAAGCAGTGGTGTAATAAGTTTATCTTCCAATATGGCAAGTCAATGAAGATGCTTTTTTTCGTCAGTTAAAGTATGTATCATCTTTTCTTAATCGATGCTTCCTCTTCTTACCATCAATCGGATCATCTTTTTCAAATTCAACACCGAGACCATCAAACTCTCTCAGTACATCACTTTCAGACATCCGGCTAGGCACCTCACCTTCGTCAACAATGCCATCGAAGGAGCGTGCATCCCTTCTATATGGATAGTTTCGATGGAGGAAACGTCGATGCCCCATATAGCTAAAGCACCTTCGATGTATCAACCTTCTAGATTGAGTATTTTTTCCACAAACCAGGCATGCTAGCTCACCTTTGGTGCTCCAACCCGACATTAGGGCATAGGCTGAAAAGTTATTTATTATCCATAAAAGTATTATGCGCATGAAGAATGACTCATTCAACAAAGCATCAAAGTTGGAACATCTTGAATATTCTATAACTATTTTAGCTTGATAATAAGAGATTGCAAATAAACATCAATGTCATTACCTACCTCCATCAATCTAGGGATGAGCACTGTCATGAAAGCAAAGAATTTTTTCATACACATTCATGATGGGAGATTGTAAACATGAATAAATACTGGCCATACACTATGGATAGTATTCATATATCTGAACGAATTGAAACCATCGCACGATAAGCCCAACCTCACATTACATATCTCATATGCGAAGTCAAGATGTAATTCATTAAACTTCTGCTATGCCTTTCCATCGGTTGGATACCTCAATGCATCATTTTTTATTTAGTCCTCTTTATGCCATCCCATGTCCTTCGATATTTTTATCGATATTAATAATTTTTGTAGTCTCAAAATTAAAAAAAAGTGTCACATCAACTTTTGAGGTACACGAGTCGATGTACCATCTTTATTCTATTTTCATCTTGACACACCACACCTCATACACTTATTTTGGTTGACATATTCTTCCAATAGAGCATGCAATCATTGAAACATGTATGTATCTTGGTGTAAGTAAATTCCAGCTATTCAATAATCTTTGATGCCTCATCCAGAAGAAAATCTTCCAAAAGCTCTAGTATGCAGTTCACTCCATTATTACTGGATCCGTTGGAGCATTTTGCATGATACAATCTAATTAAGAACTTCAGCTTCACCATCTTTTCACATCCAAGATACAATGAAATATTAGCATCCTCCATCAACTTGCGGACCTTCTCTACATCCTCACTGTTTGTCATTTCACCAACTATAGGATTAGGCATAGACGTTGATGTACCGTCATTATGGCCAACAAACAAAAAAATATCACAAACTATTTGTTCCACTCCTCCATCATGTTGATCACCTTCTTGCGGCTTATCCTCACCATGTTGATCCCAATAAATTTCATAACTGACTTTAAAGCCATAAATAGTGAGGTTACATCTTGATGAGATAGCCACGGTCTATCCATACACTTTTATAAGGATATTGGATCAGTCCATGGTCCCTAAATTTTTCTATAGCAAAATCAAAAATTTTTTGAAGTCCAGCCTCATATTTTGGCAAGAGCCTACTAAACTTAATCCACTTCTTATCCATTTTAAAAATAATGATACTATAATTAAATCATGTGTGAAACTTAAATTATATACTAATACATTATAAATAAATATGTATTATAAATAAAAAATACATCATAAATAAGGATTGGAATAAATATCAGGTATGGAACTCACATTAAATATCATTTTAGATATGCAATAAATGCATCCTATCACCATCTAATAGGTAAAGATAGGTCCTATCCCATTCAAAAATTATATTAATTCTATAGGTTTATTACAGTAATCAAACGATATGCAAAAGGGATCGAATAAAATTTTGATAGTATTTTTTTTAGTTCTTCCATGTAGGAAGAATAAAAAAAAATACTGTCCAAAATTTCATTCAAAATTCTTAGCATATCGATTGATTACTATAATTATTTATAAAATTATTTATAATTTTAAAATTATCTAAATTGGATAATCAATTAATCAATGTATATAATTCTCTCATTTGTATAATTATATATAAATGTATGAATGTCGGAGATTATGTACACTAATCAATTGACGGGTCCATCGTTATGTAATGCAATAAAGAAAAGCAAGAAGATACAAACATCCAAAAAATGTTAAGCAATAAATTCTACAACATGAATTACATCCATAAATAATTAAGGATGAATAACAAATAATTTTATTTTCTATTAGCGGGTGGGGTTCTCTTAGCAGCCGGCATAGTCTACGACCGTGGACATGGCTCGAAACCCATGGAGGTGAGGATTCTCTTAGCGACCGGCACAGCTCACAGCTGCCAACATAGTCTAGAATCCACCGACAATGATTTTTTTATTGATCAGCATGATCCAAGGACTGTCCACGATCGTCGATATGGCATGGCCTAAGGCTACCACCACGATACGACCTAGAACCCACAACATGCAGATAATTATAATATTTATAATAAATATTTATAATATTTATTATAAATATTCTAAAAATTATTATAAATATTATAGTGATTAATAAATAATACTATAAAATTAAAAAAAAATTATACCTATGGCTATAGAGAGGGGGTTGCACCGAAAGCTCCAAGAATCGCTAGCAATGATGCTAGAGGAAGATGACGACATTAGAGATAACCTGTGAAACAAAAATAAGATAATGAGATAGAGAGAGAAGACTGAAAAAGAGAAAGAGGAAAGAGAGAGAAAGAGGGGAGAGAGAGGGAGAGGCGGTCCGGGGGGCATCGTGATGGGGAGGCTGGGGGGGGGTGGCCTGAGGGTGGGAGTGGGGGGTTGGGGGGTTAAGCGGGGAGGGGCGGGGCACCGAGAGGTAGGGATGGCCAGGGATGGGGGCGGTGGGGGTGCGCGGTGATGGGAAGGGGTAGCCCGAGAGATGGGAATGGCGGGGCTGGGGAGAGGGGGGTGTGCGGTGATGAGGAGGAGTGGCCCAGGAGGTGGGGGTGGCGGGGCCAGGGGAGGAGGGTGCATGGTGACGGGGAGAGGCGATCGGAGAGCGGGGAGGAGGGGGGCATTGAGAGGCAGGCGCAGTCGGAGGGAAGGAGGGCCTACATCGGTTGGGGAAGGAGAGGGATGGGGTCTCACCAGTAGGGCTATTAATGAATCGGACACGATCGAACATTTCATTATTCGGGATCGATTCATTCGAACTACTATTTAGTTCGTGTTCAACTCGAGTTCAAATGTATTCGAAAAAATTTTATTCGAGATCGAGTTCATTATATTCAAATTCGGTTCGAGTTCGAATTAAATTCTGCTCAAAAGCTCATTACGTTCGAATTTGGCTCGAGTTCGACTCAAGTTCGGCTCGTCTATAGTAATATAAAAAATAAAACTTAATAATCAATAAAATATATTTTATTTATTGATAAAATTTTATTATAATGTATAATTATAAATTTTTACATACTATCATAATCATTTCAAGAGAAATTATAACTTAAATAATTTTACAAATTACAATAACTGACAACAAGAATTACAGCTGAGTATAGGAATTACATCATATGAAACTACCAAGCAAAAACTTGTTTATCTATTCAGCACGAAATCTTTGAACATACCAAAATTCGAAGCTATGGCTGTATGCAAATTGCCTCTAGACAATCCATTGCTTAATGAATAAATGATTGCTTCATCATTACACCAATCAAATAAATAATCAAATAAACCAAAGAGAAATCAAGCAAACTATATAAAGTTAAATCAAATAACTAAAAACCTAAAAGGTCCCTTGTGCTTAGGAGCATTTTATCGATAATTGAAGCTGCGGCTGCATACAAGCATGCCTCCAGACTGTCCATTACTCAGTGATTAAATGGATGCTTCATCATTGCATAAAATCTAAAATATTATCATCAAAAAGATAAAGAACAAAGAGATAGACAAGAAAACTGTAAGTGGTGCAATAAATCTAAAATAAGCAAAAACTTGCTTACCTCTTCAGCATGAAACCATCAATTTCATAACAAGAATCATTAAACATACCAACCATTAGACCACTTGACAGTTTTGCTGCAATAAATAGCAAGCTTAGAAGAAACAAAGCAGACAATAAACATTATTGCCTTCCTGATGAAAATTTTGAACTACAAAATTATGAACTATCAAGAATTCGAAGCCACCATAAATGATTGATAACACACATCTAAAACTAATAGATGATTTATCCAATCACATGGCTATTTAAATTATGAAATATCAGGAATTCAAAGCCACCATTAATAAGATAAAATCGAGTTTGTCAAACTTCATTGTGAGCCTACCTTTTCAAGGTAAGGTCCAGCATGTCTATACTGAAAGATCTATATCCTATAACATATATAAAAGAACAATCTAACAAAGTTATCAGCAATGTAGACATTCCATATATATGATATCAGCAATTAAATGATTCCAATCTTATCAGATACAATCGGAAAATCAAATTGTAAATAGGATAATAGCACATATATATGATAGACAAAATGCAAGAGGCATAACAAGAATTTGCTATAAGCCTGTAAAGAAGGTTTTTTCTAGATCACGCCAGCAGCAAATAACAAGAAGTAGCATCAAACAATCAGATCATGCCAGCAGCAAATAACTAGATCATACCAGATCATGCCAGTAGCAAATAACTAGAAATCAATATATTATAAAAGCAAACAATGTAGAAAAAATTAATATGATAGACAACAAAAAACTTAACAACTAGCAAACATACTGAATCTGAACCACAGCAGCCTTTTGAAGCACATGTTGAATCTAAACTTGATGTCAAAAATATCACAGAGATATAGAATCTCTTTTTTTCAAGCACATGCTAAATCTGAACACAATGTTCACCATTTGAAGCTAGTTAAAGGATAATATAGAAAAACTTTTCTGCTCAAAAATAGAATTATAAACTGATTAGAGATATAGAATCTGAACCACAGTAGCCAAAGGATAATATGGATGATTTAAATTCCATTTTCCAAGAGAGTTTCTTAAATCTATGTCCACAAGCCTTGCATATACACAAAAAGCACTCTTTTCTTCTATTATTAGGATCTTTACCCTATGCCACATCAAAGTATTCCCAAGCTTTTGACTTCCTTTTTCTAGTCCCTTTGAGTTTTGGCTCTATAGTTTCAGCTAATTGGGTTTCATTAGGATCCTCCTTATTCTCATCCTTTTTTGCTTGTTCAATCTCCTGACTAGTTCGCTCAACTTCTTCAACAAGCTGAACTTCTTTATCAGATGCAGAATTAGGTCCAGAATTCTAAAGGATTGTCATTGTAATCCTTTTTAATCCTAGAAAGAATTAACAATGATACAATTTTATATCAAAACACTGTAAACATAAAAAAATCACATAACATGGATCAAGTTAGTCAACATAAAAAAAATAACAAGGGCATAAAAGTAATCTAAAAATACTGTAAATAGTTAGCAGTCAGCATTAAACCAAACTTTACCAATTGATAAGCTAAGATTTACAAAAATAAAAAAGTAAATTTTTAAAAATTTTTAAGTATTAGAAATAAGAAAGAATGATAAAAAAAAACTTCATAAACAAATATAAGCAATTAACCTCAGCTCACTGGTTCTTTGTCCAATGACTGAGCAAGCTGCATGACCAATACCAATATACCATTGCTCCATGCATGACAGTCATAGGCTCACAACTTGAACTTCAAGACCACCATTGCACCACCGATCTACCACTGGCCACTGGGAGGTCCACCGCCAGCTGAAGCAGCTTTCATAGGTTACCGAGGCTGCTACAGCTCCGACAGCCACCAATGGGCTAGCCAAAGTAGCCTTCATTGGGTTACCGAGGCTGCTACAGCTCCGACAGCCACCACTAGGCACTAGGGCAGTAGCCATTAGCCAAAGCCTCGTGGAGGTTACCATGTCAAGAGAGAAACCAACATCAACAAATATCATCAGAGAAAAGAAAAAATGCATAAATATCATTCGTACCAGCTGCGCCTTCGATAGAAAAAGGAAAGATCGAAAGAGAGATGGAGAAAAATAGGATTAAGATTTCGGCCAGCGGCATCATCAGCAAAAAAATCCCAAGAGAGGCGGAGAGAACTGAAAAAGGGAAGAGAGGTGGAGAGAACTAGGATTAGCGTTTGATTAGGATTTCAGCCAACTGCATGGCTACATCATCGGTGGAAAAAGAAAATAGAGGTGGAGAAAATTGGGAATAGGGTTTTGACCTACTGCACCGTTGGTGGAAAAGGGAAGAAAGGCAGAGCCGAATAACGGGATTAGGGTTTCGACCAGGCCCAGCTACGCCTCGATGAAAGAAGGGAAGAGAGACAGAGAGGTCGAGCCGTTGAGGGATGAAACGAGCCATCGATGGAAGAAGAGAAGAGAGACTAAGGATTTTGGCCAGCTACGCGGCTACGCCTGCACCGTTGATGGAAAAAGGAAAAAGAGGTGGAGAGATTGAGCAATCGAGAGTTAAGATGAGGGTTAGGGTTTGAGGCTGAGAGGGAGTTTAAGAGTATTTATATGCTGAGACTAATTGATCACGCCCGTCAATTTGTTAATCCAACGGTGCTAAATTAATACCTTCTTCAGCCACTGGATCAACAATACAATGGTGATGATTAAAACTTATATATATAATACTATAACAATATACAGTATATAGTATATATGCTGAAAAAATACTAAAAATCTCATAAAAAATAAAATATCAATATAATATATTATATTTATTTCAAAGAAATCGATGATAATGTTCCATTTCTTTCAAAGAAGGCACCTTCTTTTCCTTCTTTTTTTTTCAGATGCCTAAAAAAAATTTGAGAAAAAAAAAGGAAAAGAATGTACCTTCTTTTTTTATATATATTTTTTTTGGTGCCTATGCCTACATTTTTTTTTACCATTTCATGTATCTTTTTTTAAGCAGAAAAAAACATGACAAAAAAGAGAGAGAGAGAGAGAGAGAGAGAGAGAAAGAGAGAGAGGGGGGGGAAGAAGGCGCCTTCCTTTCCTCTCTCTCTCTCTCTCTTCACATGCGCCTCCAGGCCAAAAAAATAAAAAAAATAAAAAAGTATGAAAAAAAAGCTAAAAAAATATGTCTATTTTTTTAATCTAAATTTTTTTTAGGTTTTTTTTCAAGCATTTTTTTTTTGATTTTTTTCAGGCGTAGGTGCGCGCCCATTTTTTTAGCTTGACGTGCCATTTAAGTCGCACGCTTGAAGATGCGTGCTGATCAAATGATCGAAGATTCGATCGAATATAGGCTGGACTTCAATCAATCGGAGCCTAGTCTACCTCTATATATATAATATAAAATTTATTTATTTATTTTATCAAGATTTTATCGATCCGAACATGACCAAACAAAAGTTCGTTCTAGTTTGGATCATTAAGATATCGACTTTAAAAATTATGTTTGTGTTTGTTCGATAATTTATCAAGCTAGTCGAACACGACTCGAAAACTATTCGAACATTCTGAACAAATCGATCAATGAGCTAGAATGATAGTCCTACTCACCGGTAGTGGAGAGTAGGGAGGGAGAGAGAGAGAGAGAGAAAGATAGAGTGCACGAGAGATTTAGAAAATTTTAACCTAACCTATGGCAGCGATTACCACTGCCATAGATTAGAAATTAATTTCTACTCTAAATATTATATAATTTTAAAATTTAATGTCCATATTTATCATTCATTATCTAAATAATTATCATTAGAATGTCATCACAAAATATCATCTTAATCCGATGGCCCTAGCTTCATCGATTCAAAAAATTCGATTTCGATAACCACGAACGACTATACGATGATCTGATAGATGGAGACCTTCGATCGATTCAAAAATCTGCAATAATGATCTCGATGATATTTGTAGCATACTATCAAAATTTTACTTCAATCGGATATCGTTATCATGATTATTTTAGTATAGAATGATTTCGATCGTTAAATTAAAAATAAACGATCAAAGGACTAAACAGCATCCGATTATGAGATATTTTTTAACAAATAATTTTTATTATAATTTTAATAATTTTATACAGTGATGATTGTAAAATTTTAATTATTTTTATATGAACTATTCATGTTAAGTAGATATTAGAAAAGTACGAGCATAACTACCAATGAAATTTAAGAATGGTTATCAAGCGACGTATATTTTTGGATCATTCATAGATCCATGAGTTAAATTTTATAATCACTATTAAAAATGATTAAAGTAGTAGCTAAGATCATTTATGAAAAAAATTTTCTCATAAGCGAATGCCGTTTAGTCTTTTGATCGCTTGTTTCTCATTTAACTATTGAAATCATCTCATACTAAATTAACCATGATAACAATTTTCGATTGAAGTAAAATTTTGATAGTATGCTATAAATATCATCGAGATCATCGTTGCAGATTTTTAGATCAATCGAAGATCTTTATTTATTAGATTATCGTATCGTTGTTTATGATCGTCGAAATCAAATTTTTTTAATCAATGAAGCTAGAGTCATCGGATCGAGGTGATCTTTTATGATGATACTCTAATGATAATTATTTAGATAATGAATGGTGAAGATGGACATTAAATTTTAAAACTATACAATATTTAGAGCAAAAATATAAAAAAAGATATGGCGGCGATTTTATAGAACCACTGTAGTACGTCCGGCCTATGGTAGTGGTTACAAAAAACTGCTTTAATAGGTCGGACTTATGGCAGTGGTTTATTGTAACCGCTGCCATAGGTCGAACTTATTGCAGCAGTTTTTTGTAACCGCTGCAATAGGCCCGATCTATTGCAGCGATTCTATAAAATCACTGCCATAGAATATATTACAGTAATTTTAAAAATCGCTGCCATAGTATACACTATCGTAGCTTCTTTTTGTAGTAGTGTTTACTAGATCTATGCACAAGTTTTTCTGTTATGAGCTCCTCTATCATGAGCTCGTTGTAGATTGAATTCAAGATATTTTTTTCAACAGGAGTCCTCTAGCATAGGATCATCATTACTTCCTGTTGCCTCTTATTTCTCCATCGATAAGAATCCCTCTAAAATTTCTTTCACCTTCGTATATCATACATTAAGAACTCTTTTGATTTCAGAAAGAACTTTTTTTTCGAAGAAGTAACTTCGTGTGAAGTTACTGTCTAGGAATATGATTTTAAAATATTTGGTTGATAATGAAAAATATTTTATTTCAGAATCGCTTATATTTGATTGAACATCTATTTTCTTAGAAAAATAGTGTAAAATATCTATTATATTGTTCATAAAAATAAGACCATACCTTATGCTCTCAAACTTTGTCTAAATAATAGTATTATATTAATATTAATATAATATTGATATATTATAATATAATATTAGATCATTATAATTTATTATATTAATATAATACTAATATATGTGTATTAATGTTATATTAATATAATATTGATACTATAATATAATAAATTTATTAATATAGATATAAATATAATATTATATTAATATTAATATTAATATATTAATATAAATATTATATTAATATTAATAAAAAAATATTAGTATAAATATTATAATATTTATGGGGAGAAGAATGTCAAAAATAATTGTTATCAATATAAATAACTATTTAAATCTATTTATCTTAATTATCGATTCATATATTATAAATTTTAGTCATAAATCTTAAAAGAATATTTTTTAAAAAAAATAGGCTATTAATTTTTATTTCATAAAAAGTCCCAAAATCTATTTTTTCTATAAATTTTTATTTTTTATGAAATATAAAAAATATTTGTTTATAAAAAATTATTTTTATTTTTTTTATTTAAAATTTCAAACAAAAATTTTTTCCTACTTTTCAAAAATTGCTAATTCTTTCTCTACCTCCCTGCAAACCAAACGAGTCCTAGACGAGTTGTTCTTTTATCGCCCTTCGACTTTTAATTATTTTTAATAGTTGATCGGTGATCAATTAGTTTTTGGATGCAAATATGTAGATACTTTCAGCATGATGGAGTGACACAATTCGTGTTGTAAACTTTGTATAAGAAATGGAAGATGTGGCTATGAACGACCTGGCGTTGTGACCAGGGGCTCCGTATCCTTTCACATATTATGATCCATGAAGTCATGTTGGCATTGTTACCTTTTACGTGAAAGTTTTCACCACCAGGGTACCCACGGGGAAAAATAAAAGTAGAAGAGGTGTGGAAAGGTGGCGGGGGCGAGTGTGGTGATATGATTTGCTCTGCATAGTGCGAATCTTTATTTTTGGGAAAGCAACAGCATCTGAAATTTTACAGCGGAGTTGAGGGAGAAAAAGGAAATTATTGGTTGGAGGAGGCGGTAGAGAAGAGGAGCAGTTTGCGCGGTTGCCTCGTTTGACCCAACCCACCCATCACGGTGTCCGTCACCTCATATCTCCTGGGATTGTTCCGTCCCGGTCGCGGCGGTCTTCCCAAAAGCGGAGGCCGCGGCCTGACCACCGTGTCCTCAAGCGTGCCTTTGGCGCACCGTGTCCTCAAGCGTGCCTTTGGCGCACTCAGCAAACCGCCTGCGCCCCCCCCCCCGCCCGGTTCACGTCCTTGAGGAGGAGGTCATTATTTACTGTCATCCAAACCAAAGCAGCGGGGTACAGGCATCGTCGGCGGCGGCAGCGGCAGCAGCAGCAGCAGCGGAGTGGATGGAGGAATTTCCCCTCACCGCATGAGGAAAAGTAAAATATAAATAGCAGGAAAATTGACTCCATGACGGTAGCCTCTACGGGGCAAAAAGCGAGTCCCCCCACCCTTTTTTTTCTTTTGTTTTTTTTTTAAGCTTGTACGGACAACTTGAAAGGAGCCACTCACCAAGAGTCGTGGTCCCACATTTTATATGTGCGCATACACTCTGGTTACAAGACAAGCACTCCTTGCTTGTTGAGTTGTCTCTTTGCTTCGGAAACAAGGGTGCATTGGCGTACGAGGCAGGGTAGTTTTATAATAAGAGAAGTTTGGGAATAAGAGAGGAGGGGGGGGGGGGGGGGGGGGGGGGGGGCGGGGGACACTGTTGTCAGGGGCCGTTGGTCACAACAGGACCCGACACTAACAGCGCTGCCGCCTGACCCTAGTGTTATAGCAGTGGCAGTGGGCGGTACCGCTAACCCTCCCACAAGCCCAGCCTCGTCATTGAATCGTAAGTCGTAACAAAAAGATACGAAAACAGAAACGGTAGAGTGGGGCGGTAAGAGAGGACTTAGGAAGGGAACGCAATGACCCCACCAATGCGGATGCCACCATTCTTGGCTCTCTTGTCACGGGAACCGAGACTGTGAGGACTGAGGAGGAGTAAGTGTGACACCCCGACAGGAGCCACGTCACCTACGGGACAAGTTCCGTAGTGTCCAAGGCACGAAGGTGTGGAACGCTGGCCGTGCGTGAGCCGGCGGTGACGTGGATGGGTTGGGTTTCCTAAGGCGGGTCCGTCCGGTCGACCGATCCCTGTGCTACCCTCTATCTCCCACGTCCTCCACCCCATCCATGTACGTACTTACCGCTTTAGTACTACTTTTACTCGCACACGCAACGGCCATAGATAATGAAAACAAAAAACTGCGATTTATAACATGGCTTGGCTTTTTTTTTTTTTTTACCGCTCGATTTATTTATCAAATCAATCTCTCTCTCTCTCTCTCTCTGTGTTAAAATTGGCTTTGGTCACGTTATTTCCATTGAATGCGTCAGATGCCATAGGGGAATGAGCTCCTCGGGTGGGGTTGTTTATGTGGTCCAGCGCTGCAGGGCGCGGAAGCTGTGGACAAGACACAAGGGTGGCAAGCTGGAAGCATGGCACCGGCGAGATAAATGCCGTGGCGAAGGGATCGGTGATGGGAGGTAGGAAGAACCCGTCTCCCCAAAAATAGTTGTTACCGTCCAGTGACGTAAAAAGTCAGTCCCCGTGATTCCATTATGAGATGGAGGAGAATGAAAAGGTGTGCGTTTGCTGTTATACTGTTCTGTCATCTCCCAATATGCATGTTTGAGAATTGGGATGGCCATCCATGCACATAAATAGAAAGAAATGGCCGTTAGTTTCTTTTTAAGAATATCTATTTTCAATTCAAGTCTCTGGCAAACGTTTCATTGTTGCTTAATCCCACTAAATGACAGTAAAATAATCAGCAAACCGAAAAGAAAATAAAATTAATTAATTAAGAAAGATAAACGAGTGGAGTAAAGAAAGTGGGATGCCCTGCCCAGGGGCCCCGGCCACTACTTTGGCGCTCATATCTCGTGTACGTTATCACGTTTCTCCTTTTTGGTAAATATTATCCCGTCTCTTTTGACCGTCCGTTGCCACAACCACCCATTTACATATCCGCGGAGAGTGAACGCCCTCCATAGATTGGAAGGTTGGGCCGACGAACCCATCCCTCACGCCACCCCTTTTTTTTTTCCTCCGACCATCCTAACCATTAATTTATTACTAGTTTCTGCGATATAACATCGAGCGATTACCAGTCCTTTCGCTTTCTAATCCCTGCCCGCTCCTGAACCCCACACCCTCCCGCACGACCTGTTGGTTTCTTCGATCCCGCACCCGCTGTCTGACGTGTCCATCGTCCATCCCTCTATAAATACCAACCCCCTATTTTTTCCTCGAGCCATTTCGCCCTTCTCACCCTTAATCCCGCGTCTCAACTGCTATTTTCGTTTTCCCCGTCTCTTGCTTGCTGGCCGCAAAAGAATCATCGAGCGAATCCCAACGATATCGGAGTCGCCCAGGCAATGGCCGTGCAAGCCCAATACCCATCCAACGCTTTCTCCCCGGACTTCCGTTCCAGGTGAGCGTGCCCCAGGATTCGTTATTTTAGGAGCGGTTCTTTTGCTTCTCTCTTCTCCCCCCTTTCGGTTTCCCTAACAACATCATCCTTCTCTCTTTCTTAATACTCCGTTCTTCAGGTCTCGAAACAGCGTGTTGGAAGACCTCCAGATGCTCCAAGATCGCACCCGGCACCATCATCTCGGGAGTCTCCTCGGCGGCTACTCTCATCTCGGTGAGCTATCCTGGCTCCAGTTTGCTCTCCTCCTCCTCCTCCTCTTCTGAGGTCATGGGCTCATCGAACGGCTGTGATTGGTGCAGTAGGGCAGCAGCGGCAGCAGCAAGGTTTTAACAATTGTACGGTGTTCAGCGATCCAACGAGCGAGCTGACGTGCAATGCCTCAGGGCTCCGGAAGCGGATCCGAGACGAGGAGCCAATGGTACTGCCCCATTCCAATCTCAACCCAAACGCCCTCCCCGCCTTCCCCTACGCAAGTCTCAATCTCGGCGCGCTCCCGTTGAAGCCCAACAACGCCACCGAAGCCACAATCGATGCCGCTCAGCTGTCGCACGAGCAGAGACGGTTGCTCGAGTCCGCCGGGACTTCGACCAGCGGCCGTCCCGACTCCGTCTCCGCCGCTGCCTCGCCGCTCGTCGTCTCCCCTCTGGCGCAAGAAATCGCCTCCCATCTGTACCACCATAACATCGAGATCGACGCCCTCGTCCGCCTTCAGGTACCGGATCCGATCCCTCTCTCGGTTCTTGATTTTTGTTGATTCTTTTTTTTTTTTTTGGGGGGGGGGGGGTTGCCTGTTCTAACGTCGTTCGGTGTGTTATGATGATTAGAATGAGAGGCTTCGATCGGGATTGGAGGATGTCCGGAAGAGGTATTGCCGGGCGCTGGTGTCGGCGGTGGAACAGCGGGTGGCGAAGCGGCTGAGGGAGAAAGAAGCGGAGCTGGAGAACGCGAACCGCCGGAATGCGGAGCTAGAAGAGAAGGTGAGGCAGATGAGCGCCGAGAGCCAGATCTGGTTCAACGTCGCCAAGAACAACGAGGCCATCGTTACCAGTCTCAAGACGAGCCTGGAACAGGTACTCCTCCAGAACATGGCCGCCTCCGCCGCCGGCTGCAACCAGGGCTGCGATGGCTACGGGGACGGCGAGGGTGCGGCGACGTTCCCGGCGGACGATGCGCAGTCGTGCTGCTTCGAGGACGACGAAAAGGAGAGGCGGGAGGCGGCGGCGCTGCGGCAGGAGGAGGAGCTTCGGTGGCGGAGGGCGTGCAAGATATGCCAGGAGAGGGACGTGTGCGTTCTGCTGTTCCCTTGCCGGCACCTTTGCTTATGCAAGGACTGCGAACCGATGGTCGACACGTGTCCAATCTGCCACTCCATTAAGAGCGACTCCCTCCAAATTTTCATGTCCTGAGCCCTTTTTTCGATTTTTTTGGTCCATCTAATGTTTGCGTTGATGTTTTTTCCAATCTGCCTCGACCGTCTGATGGCTGAACCGTGGAGTTATTTTGTTTCTTTTTGGTGTCGTTTCGATACGTGAAAGTATCGGCGCGTTGCAGCTGCTACCGTAATGAAGTTGGAATTTGTAAGCTAACGTTTTATAGAGTCCGTAATTCTTTTTCGTTTTGTTTTGGTTGTGGTCGTGGCTCATATGGTACGGCCGTTTAATTTATGTTTACTCATAATGCCCATAGGGGAAGCCTTGAATTTGTGGAAAAAATGTGGACTTCGTAATTTATCCGAATTGAGGTGGGGCTGGCACTAATTTTAAGATTTGCTGTGTGAATTAATTATGGCAGTTGCGTGGAAGGAAAATAAGACCGTAAAGGGGAACGGCGGTGCTCCTTCGCCGATGGTTCTTTAGAAGGGTTGTGGAAAGGGTCCAGAAGTACCTGCAGCTTGCTCTAATCATTTTTTATTATTATTATTATCATCATCATTATAGGTTATAAAATTTTATTATCATTAGAGTAATAGGTTGTTTTTTAAAATTGATATGACTAATGCTTCCGTTGCTTTACGTGTATGAGATATTAGACATGACAGGAACGCTAGTAAAATAATTGGAACATCAGAAAGTGCAGCATGTTATCTCATTTATTTACTCTCTCTCTCTCTCTCTCTCTCTCTCTCTATATATATATATATACTCTATCGGAGGACTGACCATGAGGAATGAGGAATGGAGTGCTATGGATGCCGCTTGTCGAGCACCAGGAAAGAGGATGGGGTTTATTAATTTTGTTACGATTATTTGGTCACTCTGACTGCCTCCGCCAAGGCTCCACCCAACGACCACCCTTCCTTATAACGAAGAAACGACTCGCATCCTCTCGCGCTTTTTTGTTTTTCTTTGCTAATAACTTTACCGAGATTAGATCTCATTTGTTATAATCGTTTTTTCCAAGAGCGCACGGTAAGTTCTTCGATCATATTTTTCTCTTTGATTGCATGAGATATAATGTCCACCCATTTTTATCCACTTCTTTACCATCATGGCAACTTCATTATGGTGCCTAGGACCATTCAATCAAAACTTACTCTCTTCTTGGTAGTGCAATTGTATGGACTATCCTAGTTTTTATTGCTTATTTCGGTGCCCCTTTTTGCTCCGCATGTAGCCTGATGGGATTAAAAACCATGTCAATAGAAATCTAATTATTCACTACTATAAAAAAAAAAAAAAGACTATGACAGCAGTTCATAATCACTGTCGTAGTTCAAAAAATCGCTGTCATAGATTATGGCTACTATTACGGTCATCATCGTAGCTCTATGACAGCGGTTGTTGTAGCAGTTGTTTGAACCACTGTCATAAGATAATCTATTACAATGATTTATAAATCACTGCAATAGATCGATCTATAGCAGCAGTTATGTAATCGCTGCCATAGTTAATCTATCGCAGTAGTTACATAACCGCTGCTATAGATCTATGGTAGTAGTTTCTTAACCGCTGCTATAGATCTAATGCAGCGGTTGGCACCTTTTGCACCAGAGACCTATGGCAGTGGTTAGCACAGATGTGGCAGCGATTATAAAATCACTATCGTAGATCTTGAATAATTAAAAAAAATAAAATTTTTATTTTTTTATATATTTTATCTGATAAATACAGATATATAATACAAGAAAATATAGTAAACATAAATTATTCTGAAATACTAAAATTTTATTATCAAATAAAATTTATTATAATATTTTTCATAAAAAATAAAATACATCAAAAGTTTTCTAAATCTACATAATCATCGTCGTCACCGAAAGAAGCCAGAGCTAGAGCTGAAATGCGGATCAACATATCCTTGAAGCCCGTGATAGCCGTAATCATTATTACTATAGTGAATGAAGCCCCTAATGAACTAATACGAACATAAATAGTAAAAAATTTGCCAAAAAAATATTGATGTTGTATGTAGCAAATAGTAAAACTGTATGAATGACTAGAGTAATGACATTATGCTTCTTCTTTTTTGGATGGGGGGTGAAGGTAGCAGCATTTTATTAGATAGGCATAACATGCAATGAAGCCATGGTCATACCAAAGTTGCAGTCTGACAATTCGATCTTCAAGGTACATAGTCTTAGATAGAAAATCAATGCTAATTGTAGCTTGTTCATCAAGAATAAAAGACTTGTAAGAACATCACACATAAAGAATAAAAATAAATATAATAAAATATATTCACTTCTTTTATTCTACAAGCATGGTAGAACATTGAAATGATAACAAGAGCAAGAAAAGATGACAAAGAGCAATTTGAATATTGACCAAAAAAATTAAGTTGTACAACAAACTCCTGTCCTCATTTTTTAGGAATACACAAAGAGATATAATCAATTAACAGTTCCAAAGGAAATTCTCTATTCATCTGTAATTTAAAAGATGTCTATTCATCTAAGCTTTTTTTAAGAGAACTAATCAGAACTATAATCCAGCTAATCTCTAAAGACTGCACAGTATGCCACCTTATAGAATAGTTTGAAAGATCTCAAATAGATTCTTTAGAAATTAGTTGATCCATCATCTTAAAAAGGATAATTTAAAAGATGCCCGATCACTGCAATATAATGTATAAAACCATTTAAAGAAGTAAAATTTGAATTAGCAAGAAATAAATAAAAATGAGAAATAATACAACATGCATCGATATAAAAACTTAATTTAAAATAAAAACATATGATGGATTTCATTAGGTCATAGCAACTTGAAATATCATAAGTCTAATGAGAGTCCCTAAAAGTTATGTTAAATGTGTCCGATAAGACAGACACAATAAAGAAAAAATAAATAATTTTCAAAAGCAGACTCAAACGCAAACAGAAATGAATCGAGATAAAGTTAAATTTCGTATTCAAGCTTTGGCAGGTCAGCCAATTAAGAATTAAGACATCAATAACGATTTTAAGCAGCTTAATATGCCAATGATATGTAAACATGCCTACCTCATTTTATATAGAAAAATATAGTTCCCAAGAAATAAATATTGATAATAATTTAGAAATGAACCAAGATTCTGACTATCGTAGTGAATAAGAAGGGATTGTTAGATATCGATTATTAGTTTATTTCTATAAATTTCATTAGACTGCATAGATATAAATAAAAGTTTTGGAAAGTAGATAACGGATAATTTACCTCTGATGCAACATTCCAATGATGGAGCCAGAGGGATAAGGCTGGACCCCTCCCTTCCTCTCTCGCTCTCTCAATTTTCCACTCTTCCTCTCTCGATCTTCCTCGTCGGCGAGGTCGGACCCCCTCCCTCCCAATGATGGTGATGAGGTCGGATCTCTCCCTTCCTCTCTCAAGTACAGACCCATTGGATATTTGGGTTTGGATCTGATACCAGTAACTAAAATTGGATCCGGATCTAAATATCCAGATTTCGATCCGAATCCAATCCATTGATAGATCCAGTCCACAACCGTCGACATGGCACGATCCAAAAATTACGACATGCAGATAATTATAATATTTATAATAAATATTTATAATATTTATTATAAATATTTTATAAATTATTATAAATATACCGAGGGTCACATCGAAAGCTCCGAGGGTCGCCAACGATGATGTTTGAGAAGGACGATGGCACTAGAGGTAACCAGCAAAACAAAAGCAAGACAGTGAGATAAAGAAGAGAAAAAAAGGGGAAAGTGAGAGAGCAAAGGAGGCCAGGATGGGGGCCAGAGGGTGGGGGGCACAGTGACGAGGAGGTCGAAGGAGGCTTCGCACTCGACCGGGGGGATCAGAATGGTGGAGGGGGGATTTCGTGAGGGTCGAAGGAGGGTGGAGGGGGGCTCGCTTAAGGGAGGTTTGGTTTCGCATGGGAACCGAAGGAGGATAGAGTGTAGGGGAGGGATTTCGCGAGGGTCGAGGGTGGATGGAGGTTCGTCAGAGGGGGAGTTTCACAGGAGGCCGAGAGAGGGTCGGATGGAGGTTCGCCAGAGGATCGAGTGGGGGGTGGCAGGTGGCGGAGAGGGACGGTCGGAGATGGAAGGCGGAGGGGGAGGGGGAAGGATGGGCGGCACTGACCGAAGGGGAAGGAGGGGCGACATCGACAAGGGGGAAGGAGCCTCATCGATGACGAAGAGGAGGGAGGGAGAGAGAGAGATCGAGCGCGCACAGAAGAAAAAAAATTAAAAATTTTAACTTAACCTATGGTAGCGATTATCGAATCTAACCGCTGCCATAGATCTACGGCAATGGTTCTATAACCGCTACTGTAGATTTATAGCAGTGATTTTTGATAACTACTGTCATAGGTTGGAAATAATTTTTTTTATTTTTTTAAAATATTTTATAATTTTAAAATTTAATATTCATCTTCATCGTTTATTATCTGAATAATTATCATTAGAGTATCGTTGCAAAAGATTGCCTCGATCCGATGGCCCTAGCTTTATCGATCAGAAAAATTTGATTTCGACAATCATGAACGATGATATAATGATCTAATAGATGAAAATCTTCGATGGATTCGAAAATCTGCAACGATGATTTCAATGATGTTTGTAGAATACTATCAAAGTTTTACTTCAATCGGATATCATTATCATGATCAATTTAGTATGGAATGATTTCGACTATTAAATTAGAAACAAGCAATTAAAAAGTTAAATGACGTTCAATTATGAGATAATTTTTTAGTTAAATAATTTTTATTATAATTTTAAATATTTTATATAATGATGATAGTAAAATTTAAATTATTTTTGTATAAACTATTCATGTTAAGCCGATATTGCAAAAGTACGAACATAACAACCAGTGAAGTTTCAGAATAGTTATCAGGAGATGTATAGTTTTAGATTGTTCTTCATCTCACGAGTTAAATTTTATAATCATTCATCATAAAAAATTATTAAAATAGTAGTCAAGATTATTTATAAAAAAAATTATCTCATAATCAGACACCGTTTGGTCCTTTGATCACTCGTTTATCATTTAACGGTCGAAACTAACTTATACTAAATTGACCAAGATAACGATATTCGATTGAAGTAAAATTTTGATAGTACACTACAAACATCACCGAAATCATCATTGCAGATTTTTGGATCCATCGAAGATTTTCATCTATCAGATCATCGCATCATCGTTCATGATCGTCGAAATCAAATTTTTCTGATCGATGAAGCTAAGGCCATTGGATCGAGGCGATCTTTTGCGATGACACTCTAATGATAATTATTTAGATAATAAACTATGAAGATGGATATTAAATTTTAAAATTATATAATTAATCGCTGCTATAAATCAGATTATAGCAGTGGTTCCTATTAACCGCTGCTATAGGTCCGACTTATGGCAGCGGTTACAATGAACTGCTGCTATAGGTCGACCTATGGTAGTAATTTTTTATAACCGCTGCTATAGGTCCGATCTATGACAGCGATTTTCTGTAACCACTGCTATATATCGTACCTATAGCAGTGGTTAAGCAACGGTTAACGAAAACTGCTGCCATAATATGTGTTGTCATAGGCTATTTTTGTAATAGTGATTGTAGCAAGCCTCAACTCATATTTTTCTTTTTTTAGTTACAATATGAGAGCTACTGATGTTTGCATAATAGAATTCTCAAAAATATGTAGAACCATGTTATACTACATGATAGGATCATAATCATTTCTTGAGATCGCATGGCCCAAGGCTACCATATTTGGTTATGCAGCTCATGAAATGTTCAAACTTTTTTAATAAATCAATTTTATTAAATCAATCTAAAATAAATATATACATTAAAATTAGTAAATAAAATATTAAAAGTTTTAGTCAAAACATTTGACAAAAATCATTCATGTGGTAGATTTAGTGTGATTAGTTACATATATTATCATCCTATCTACACTATGATCTATCTCTCCATAAATGTGTGATTTTGAAAGTGTTGCTCCTGGATCTCCTAGCTTGAGATCGGCCGACGAGGATGGAGAAGGTCGATCGATGAGGAATACGAGGTCGAGAATGAACTTTCGCTGAAGCTTCGTCCGTTTATCTGTAATAAAGTTTCCATCGGAGTGTTCTGGTAAAGACCCTCCGATGCTCAAGTTAGAAGATTGAAGAAAAATAAGGAAAGAAAGCATCGAATTGAATGGCATACCTGGAGGATCCCGAAGCCCCTTTATATATAGGAGAGGAGTTGGAGTCGTATCCAATTCGGACTCTAACGGCTTTTCAAGTTAGTCGTCCTGGATTGATTCGAAAGATTTTTTTTTCTTTTTGAAAGATAGGATTGCAAAAGATTGTTCCTTTATCCGAGTTTTTTTATTCGAAAAGGATGTAATTTCAACAGGAACGGTTGTAGGTCGGTCATTGACGAGCTATGAACCTATTTATGTAGCTTGATGGTTGACCTGAATCCAACGAGGATGAAGTACGAAGGCCCTTATTTTGCTAGGAGGCGATCTTCAGTAGGTCGACCAAAATTGTAGGTCGGCTTAAGTCGACCTACAGTTAACCATGGGCGAAGTGTTGCATCATTTCATTCAGACAATCCATTGGGGTAGGTCGACGGTCGATCCTAAATAGACCGAGATCACATCAGTCCCATTCTATAATAGTTTGCCCCCCACTTACAAGGTCGATCTACCTCTGAGCGGCCGATGTAAATATCCTATCGAAGGCGAGGTCAATCTTCAAATTGTGTCCGTATTGTAGCATTGGAGATTGGTAGCATAATAAGATTGGTAGAAGTATACCAACCACGAAACCTAACCGTTCATTGCTTTGATCCAGGTCTGTCCGTTCCGATCAATTAGTATCTGACACCTGATGAAGATCTAGAAGGGTAGATAAAATTGGAGTAGATCGGAGTTGTCCATGCCTCTTATAAATGGGTCAGCATTTTTACTTTTTTTTGACTGCTATTGTTGTTTAAAGGATGAACTCTGGTACTTTGCACAAGGAATAGCTTGGACTCAGTCGAGCCACCGTCGATCCCGTCCTAACTCCCCTCGTTGCTCCATCTCCTCGCCCTTTGGTCAGTCTTCTTCATACTCATGAGTCAATCTAGTCTGTCCCGATCTTCTTGGGGCTCAGATAGCTCTTTTGGCAAGGATCATAATTCCAGCATAATAGGTTCTCCGAGCTAATTCAAAGAATGTGAAGTTTCAGACTATGGTCCTTTCAGAATAGATTTCGTCCTCTCCTCGGAGGATCTAAAAGTCATTAAGATGAAATACCATGTTCCTGACGATTTTAAGTTAGAGGTCGTTGGTCCCGGAGAGCGTATAGCTCTTCCTCAACCTGGACGGATCAGTGTTTATGAGAAATCGCTAAAGGCCAGCCTCAGATTGCTTTTTCATTTTTTAATTATCGAGCTTTTGAACCTATATAGAATTAGCTTTTATTGTTTAGCACTGAACTTCTAGCGATCGATTTTAGGCTTCTTCACCCATTGCATCCTCCTTGGGATCGAGCCTACCTCTCATCTTCTCCGAACTTGCTTCACTTTAAAGGAGCATCTGATGGAGGTCGGGTGGTGGTATGCTTCTCCTCGAAGAGGATGTCATCTTTTTCGAGACGCTCTTTTCTTGGTGCATAACTGGAAGGAGCACTTCTTTTTTATTTCGGTCGAGCAACTAGGGGGTTTCAGCACATCATGGGGGCGACCTCATAGGTCAACTGTCAGACCTCCAACGCTGTCCGATGTCGAGGTGGAGGTCTTGAGTTAAATCTTTAGTCTTGCTCCTCTCCCACTATCTAGATTTCTTATCAAGGAGAACTTATTTAAGGTTGAACTGATTCCAACTGATCCAAGGAGTAAGTGTTCTTATGTGATTTTATTTCATCATTATCACTGATTGAGCCTTGTGTTTTCTATCCAGCGATGAATTCGTCCAACCTTAAAACTCTTCGATGGATGGCGAAGAAGAGAAAGATAAGCGCGGCCATGGCCCCCAGACACATTCGGATCGAGGCTGTCCTGGCGTAGCTTGTGGTGAGAGGTTCCTCGAGAGCGGCCAACGCCCCGAGGAAGGAGAAGTCAGCATCGACGAAGGCTGTGATGCCGGTTCAATCTGATTCTCCAGCGGAGTCTATCCCTCGACCCTTTGCATCTTCCTCCAAAAGAAGCTCGGGTGGGCCGAAGATCTCCATCCAAATGTTCAGCCATGGATCCGATGTTCCCGGGAGCATTTCTCCGATGGAAGTTTCCTCGAATACCGAGGATAAAAGGAAGGGCATCGACGACTATCATGTCGCCCGCTCCTTATTGAAGTCGGTCATCTTACCGACTGATGTCTAGACCTTCGAGGAGGTCGGGGGTGCCTTCCGCATCCAGGACTCCTACGATTCTCTCCTTCGAATACGTGTCGACTTTTTACCGACCTTTATTTTAGCTCTTCCGTTCAGTCCTCGGCTCAGCTTTTTTTTCTTTTTTTTCTTCTCTTTTTTTTAGCTCGTCCATCATGTGGACCATTTTACCAAAATAATTAGAGAGGTTCGGTGCCTCTCTAAGAAAATAGAGGAGAAAGCCGCCCAAGCCAATTGAAGGATGGATGATGCTCAATTATTCGATTGAAGGTCGAGGACGAGATCAAGTCCCTCAGAGAGAGGGTGAAGCAGCTGAAATTTGAGCTAGCTAAAGCTGAAGCTTGGGTGCTGGGGAAGACGAAGGTCAAAAAGGTACGAGCGGAGGCCACCAGGGTAGAGGCGGTCGAGGCCTTCCGTACTTTGAAAGAATTCTGCAACATCAAGATGGATTTTGCATCGCTCTCCTACCTGCAAGGGGGTATGGACCTGAAAGAGAAGGTCCGGAGGATCTTCCCCATTCTAAACTTGGATCTCTTAGAGTCGGACGACGAGGAGGTCGAGGAAGTTGAGGATCAAAAAATTCAAATGGAAGATGTCTTCAGCCCCGCGCGTGACGACCCAGCTGCCAAGGATGCAGCGTCGGCACCACCCCTAGCCATCATCATCCTGCTAGACCAAGCAAAGATTGGTGAATCTAGAGCTCTGAATAGAGCTTAATATACCATTTTGATCGAAAATATCCGATCTTTATTAGGTCGGCCTTTTTTGTTTGCCCCTAATTTTTATCGAGGTAACTTTGTATGGGCTGACCATCACTTGTAAATACTCAACCTTAATATAAAGCCTTCTTTTGCCAAGTTGTTGAGTTCATACATCCTTCGTCAGATTTTTCTTTTTCGAGATGTAGATTAGCATAGATCTTTGACGATGTGACTGAGAAGTGGCGAACGATTCATGTCGGTGCATTACGATCCTCGGCCACGGTCGAGGAGCGTATTTTCATAAATTTCATGGGTTACGTTCCGATCCTTGGCCATGACCGAAGAGCGCGTGTTGACAAAATTCGATGGAGACGTGTTTTGCTCCTCGATTGGGGTCGAGGAGCGTGCGTTGGCGAGATCTGATGGAGATGCATTCTATTCCTCGATCATGGTCGAGTTGTGTATGTTGGCAAAATTCGATGAAGATGCATTTCGCTCCTCAGTCATGGTCGAGGAGCGCGCATTGGCGAGATTCGATGGAGACGCATTCTACTCCTCGATCATGGCTGAGGTGCATCCATTGGCGAAATTCCATGGAGACGCATTTCACTCCTCGATCGTGGTCGAGGTGCACACGTTGGTGAAATTCGATGGAGATGCATTTTGCTCCTCAATCATGGTCGAGAAGCATGCATTGATGAGATTTGATGGAGATGCATTTCACTCCTCGACCCTTATCGAGGAGCGTGCATTGGCGAGATCCAATGGAGATGCATTCCGCTTTTCGACCGTGGCCGAGGAGCGTGCGTTAGCGAGATCCGATGGAGATGCATTCTGCTCTTCGATCATGGCCAAGGTGCGCACGTTGGTGAAATTCGATGGAGACGCATTCCGCTCCTCGATCGTGGTTGAGGAGCGTGCATTGACGAGATTTGATGGAGATGCGTTCCGCTTCTCGATCGTAGCTGAGGAGCATGCGTTGGTAAAATTTGATGGAGATGCATTTCGCTCCTCGATCGTAGTCGAGGAGCGTGCATTGGTGAGATTTGATGGAGACGCGTTCTGCTCCTCGACCGTGATCGAGGTGCGCATTTTGACCAAATTTGATGGAGATGCATCCCGCTCCTCGGCCATGGCCAAGGAGTGCACGTTGGCAAAAATAAAACCTACTAGAAGTTATTATTCATTATTGAATAAAATTTAAGATAAAAATTATATTCTAAGGCTAATATCTCCAAAGATTGTCGGCATTTCAGATTCTTGGGATCAGAGTTTCATCCAGTCGATAGAGATGGTAAGTTTCAGGTCGGACTACTTTAGCCATGCGATAAGGATCTTTTCAGTTCGGTGATAATTTTGATCGTTCGGATGGATGAAAAATCTCAACTCAATGAAGAACTAATTATCCTACCAGAAAAGATTTATTCTTTACTCGAGAATTATAGTACCGAACAACTTTCTGTTGATAGTTGACCATTCAAACTCGAGCTCGTTCTCGAATTTCTTCCAGCAGATACAGATTCACTCTTATTTCGAAAGAATTGCTATCTTCATCGAACTCTTCTACTCAAAGCGTGGGTAACTCCATCTCTATGGGTATCACAGCTTCCGTATTGAAGGCCAACATGAAAGATGTCTCTCCAATTGGAACAGGTTGCGTCATGCGATACGTCCAAAGGATGTTGTACAACTTTTTGATCCACGATCTTTATGTTTGACTTATGCGAGCTTTCAACCCCTATAATAATATCATGTTTGTCACCTCGATCTCACCATTAGTCTGTGGATGACCTACTGACGTCAATCTATGAGAAATTTCGTAGTCATTACAGAATCCTATGAATCTTGGGTTATTGAATTATCGTCTATTATCGATTATGATGGCGCAGGATAAGCCATATCGATATATGATAGACTTTCAGATAAAATTTCAAACTCTAGCTTCGATAATCATAGCTATTGCCTCTGCTTCCATCCACTTAGTAAAATAGTCAATCGCGATAATCAGAAACTTATTCTATGCCCCGGCAAAAGAAAATGGTCTAAGGATATCCATTCTCCATTGAGCAAAGGGCCAAGGGATGGTGATCGGAGCTAATGGGGTCGATGGTCGGCGTTGAATATTTGAGGTCCTTTAGCATTGGTCACACTTGCTCACCAGATCGACCGCATCTCTTTACACGGTTGGCCAAAAATATTCCTACCATAATATTTTGTGGAACAGAGCCTTGCCCCCTAGGTGATCACCATAGATTTCTTCATGAACTTTCTGCAGGGCATAGTTGGCTTCCGAAGCATGAAAGCATCTGAGTAGAGGTAGGGTGAAAGACCTCTTATACAGCTTTTCTTCGTAAACGACGTATTGTGGAGCGAGGTGTCTCAATCTTTTCACCTCATCTCGATCCATAGGCAAAATTTTATCTCATAAATAATGGAGAATAGGATCTATCCAGCTCGATTCTAGATCAGCTTACATTATCGAGACCTCCTCAATACTCGGCTTCTTCAGAACTTCCATATATGAGCTTTTTTTTAGGTCGGCCATCCCATGGGTTGCTAGCTTAGAAAGGAGGTCAGCTCGTACATTCTCCATCCTTAGTATATGTTGAACATCCATCGCTAAAAAGCTAGAAGTCAAGTCTCTGACCTTCTGTAGATACTTAACCATATTTGGCTTCTGAGCTTCATATTCTCCCTGAACCTGACCAATCACTAACTGTAAATCACTATGTACTCTGAGATGTCAAACTCTCATTTTTTTTGCTATTCTAAGTTTCGCTACTAATGCCTCATACTCTGCTTCATTGTTGAAAGCTGAAAAGTCGAAGCGTAGGGCATATTCCGCTACTACTCCTTCCGAGCTGATTAAGATCAATCCGACTCCAGACATGTAGGGTCCAATATTCATTGGTTGAAGGGGTTTCAGCATGACTGGATTCCTCATCTAGAATTATATATTTCAGGATGAAGTTCGCCAATGCCTGAGCTTTAATGGATGATCTCGATAAATATTTGAAACCGAATTCGCCTAGCTCGATAGTCCATTTCGTCAACCACCCCAAAATATCTAATCGCTACAATATCGATCTAATGGATTGGTCTGTAAGGATTGCGATGGTGTGCACTTAAAAATATGAGTGTAACTTTTTCGTAGATATCAAGAGAGCATAGACGATTTTTTTTAGTCTCGTATATCTGATCTCAGCATCGTAAAGTATCCGGCTCACGTAATAGATTGGCTTTTGCACCTTGGCCTCCTGTCGGACCAAAATAGAACTAATTGTCGAAGAAAAAATAGCTAGATACAAGTACAATACCTCCTCGGGATCTGGCTTGCTTAACAAAGGGGGAGAGCCGAGGTATTTCTTTAGCTCGTCGAAGGCTGTCAGGCATTCATCCATCCATTAAACCATCCATTAAAAGTCCTTCGGTTGCTTAAGGGCTTTAAAGAATGGAAGGCTTTTTTCCATCGATTTTGATAGGAATCTATTTAAGACTGTGATCTTTTCTGTGAGTTGCTGCACTTCTTTGATCATCTTCGGAGGTTTCATCTCTGGAAGAGCTTGAATCTTCTCCGGATTGGCCTCAATTCCATGTTGCGATACCATGAACCCAAGAAATTTTTTGAAAGAGACACCAAAGACGCATTTGTTCGGATTGAGCTTCATCCAAAAATATCATAGTATAGAAAATACTTCTTCTAGATCGGTAATATGATATTCGGCAGCCCTACTTTTGACGAGCATGTCGTCCACGTACATTTTCATATTTCTCCCAATTTGCTCTTTGAAAAGCTTATTCACAAGTCTTTGATAGATCGCTCTAGCATTCTTCAAGCCAAACGGCATGATCTTGTAGCAAAAAAGGCCTTGGTCAATTATGAAAAAAGTTTTATCTTCATCCTCGGGTGCCATTCGGATCTGATTGTATTTCGAGAAAGCATCCATGAATGATAGGAGCTAATATTCCAAGGTCGCATCCATCAGTTGGTCTATGCATGGTAAAGGATAGCTATCCTTTGGGCATGCTCCATTGAGATCCACATAATCAATGCACGTGCGCCATTTTTTTATTGACCTTTTTGACGAGGATGACGTTAGCCAACCACTCCGGATAATAAACTTCTCGGACGAAGCTGGTCTTCAAGAGCTTATCAACCTCTTCTCGTATTGCCCTCTGGCGTTCAGGAGCGAAGCTCCATTTTTTCTGCTTGATCGGACAACGATTCAGGTCTACATTGAGTCGGTGAACCATGACTTGCGGATCGATGCTGGACATATTCGAAGCTGACCAAGCAAACACGTCGATGTTATCTTATAAAAATATGATGAGGTACTATCGATCCTCTTTACATAAGCTTAAGCCAACCTTCACAACCTTGTTCGGATCATCCTTGATCGATACAGAGATCAGTTCTTCTATCAGAGAGCCTCTTTGTTCAGTTTGTTCATCCCAGACGTCTAACTTATTCATAGATTGCTCTTCAACCACCACTCCATGCAAAGTAGTCATGCAACAATCTCTTGCAATCGACTGATTTTCTCTGAGCTCGTCGATTCCACGTGGAGTTATGAATTTGACCTTCAGGTGATAGGTCGATACTATGGCCTGGAGGGTATTTAGGCTTGGCCGACCTAAGATGACATTGTAGGTAGAGGGACTATCCATGATGAAATAAGTTATGTCGACAACTGCCTACTTCGAAGCTCGTCCAGCTTTTATCATTAGTAAGATAGTCCCTTCCACTGAAACCGTAGTACTAGAAAATCTGACTAGAGGTATACTCCTCTTCATCAGTAATTTAGGATTTAAGTTCATCCGAACAAAGGCATCATAAAATAAAATATGTACCGAGCTTCCATTATCAACAAGGATCCGATGTACATCGTAATTAGCAATATTCAGAGAAATGACTACAGGATCGTCATGGGGCTGACTTATTTCTTCTAAATCTCCATCGATGAAAGTAATTTCATCATCTGCTTTCCTCTTCCTCGGTCCTTCTCTTGGTCGGTTCTGATTCAAAGTGTTTCCATCGAAGTTTCCTCCAGCAATTACTTTGATCTCTCCCGCAGCCGATTGTTCTCCGCCTGGTTCATCCTACTAAGGTTGGTCACTATCTGGATTCGCCAGCATTCGTCGTTCATCCACATAATGCTGAAGTCATCCCTGCCTGATTAGTGCCTCTATTTCTTCTTTGAGCTACCAGCACTCCTCGGTATCATGTCCATGATCACGATGACATCGGCAATACTTCCTCGGGTTTTTTACTCGAGCAGGGATTATCATTTTTCTGGATCGAGGTATATCTCCTCATCGCTCGATCTCCATCAGAATCTGAGTCCGAGGTGTGTTGAGAGGGGTGTGGTAATTAAACCTCCGAGTTGGAGTTATAGATCGACCTCGCAGCTTTGGAGATGTTGGTTGGCTACTCCGAGGTGGGGTGCGCGATTGATGAAACCATAGGTCCTTCCGATGGTGCTGCATTCACCTATGATCTTTTTTCTTCTTCTATTTTTGGAATGGATCCGACCTACCATCTCGGCTACTTTTCTACTGGTCCCAAGCCTCTTTGGCCTGGGCATACTTCTCCGCTCGTTCTAGCATCTCAGTAAAATCTTTCGGATAGTCTAAGTTGAGGGAGAACAAAAAATTATTTTGGAGGAGGTCTACCTTGAACGCCGTCATGGCCACAGACGAGTCTAAATTTTGGACCTCTAAGGTGGCTGCATTGAAGCGATTGATATATTCTCGAAGGAACTCACTCTCTCATTGCCTGATGCTCATGAGAAAGTTAGAGTTACGATGTTGCCAATGACTGCTTACGAAGTGGATAATGAATAGATGGCTCAACTGGTAGAAGAAATCTATGAAGCCAAGTTTTAGATTTGAATACCAATGTCGAGCCACCTTTCTCAAAATTGAAGGAAAAGCTCGACATAGTATCGCATTAGTAGCTCCTTACAGATGCATAAGAGTTCAGAAACTATCTAAATGATCTACGAGATTGGCCGTTCCATCGTAAAGCTCTATCCGAGGGATCTTGAACCGACGTGGCAAGGGTTCATTCATAATCTTCTGAGTGAATGGAGGATCGACATTAAACCCCAAATCCTCTCCTTGTTATCTCGGCTCCCGCAACGTATCCAACTGTCATTGCATCTCTTTGAGCTTTTTCTCCATGTCATCCTCATGAGTGGCTCGGTGCTGAGGAGTCTCATGGCCCGTAGTGGAGCCTCTTCTGAAAATTGGTGTTGGCGAGCGTTCAAATCTTCGATGGAAAGGACCAATAGGTTGGCTGTGACGACTAGCCTCCGCCCTAGAGCTTCAGAGACATCATTCCTCCGGCCTTATCTAGACCAGACCTGAATTTTTTTCGATTGGATGGTGCTCGTTGGCCTGTTGTATTTCTCTTATGGCGGCTGATAGTGCCTGCACCTGATGAAGCAGGATATCATACTGTTCCTATGAGACCACCGGCACCGTTGGTGGATTTTTTTGGATTGGTGGTGGAGATATGTTAACCTGTTGAGCATTATAGATCCTCTGACCACTAGAACGCTGGGACGCATTTGATGTTCCCCTTCGGATTCTCAAGATATCCGGTGTCGTGCTTTCTTTCCTCAAAATTAAACCTCAAAAATAACTGAGGGCCCTTCCTCTAGCGCCAATTGTTATTCTTGGATCTCCTGGCTTGAGGTCGGCCGACGAGGATGGAGGAGGTCGACCGACGAGGAATATGAGATCAAGAATGAACTTTCGCTGGAGCTTCGTTCTTTCACCTGTAATAAAGTCTCTATTGGAGTGTTCTCCAGTAAAGACCCTCCGACGCTCAAGTTAGAAGATTGGAGAACAATGAGGAGAGAAAGCGTCGAATTGAATGGCATACCTGGAGGATCCTGGAGTTCCTTTATTTATAGGGAAGGAGTTGGAGTCGTATTCATTTCGGACTCTAACGGCTTTCCGAGTTAGTCATCCTAGATTGATTCGGAAGATTTCTTTTCTTCTTGGGAGATGGGATTGCGAAAGATTCTTTCTTTATCCGAGTTTTTCGATTCGGAAAGAACGTAGTTTCAGTAGGGATGGTTGTAGGTCAGTCATTGACAAGCTATGAGTCTATTCATTTAGCTTGGCGGCCGACCTGAAGCCAATGAGGACGAAGTATGAAGGCCTTTATTTTGCCAGGAGATGATCTTCAGTAGATCGGCCGAAATTGTAGGTCGGCTTAAGCCCACCTACAGCTAACCATGGGCGAAGTATCGCATTGTTCCGCTCAGATGATCCATTGGGATAGATCGACGGTCGATTCTAAATAGGCCGAGGCCACACCAATCCCATTCCACAATAGAAAGAATATAGAATTGCTCGTATTTTCCAACAATTTAATCGATGCGCATGAAAATTAATCTCAAAAGATGGTGATCCAAATAACCATCTAACAATTATTAAAAAAAATTATTTTCAAAGATAATACGAATTGTCTACAAAATTTTTGTGGCACATGATATAATATCCATGAACCTAACTTTGTCTGCTGCAGTCATTGGCAGCCATGGAGAGGAGATCAGCACTCCAGATCAAGTAATCAAAAGAGAACCGGTAAACGTGATGTGCCAACAGCACGCTCCACACCCTGTTTGCCCTGGGGCCTCACCGATATGGGCCGAACATGTTCCCATCTGCACTCGGTACATGGTGTTGTGACTCATGCGGTAGGTCGTATGACATGATAGCACTAGCTAGGCATGGTTTTCAAAATAAAGATGCGATCTGCGCACCCACCCACAAGTCCATGTGGGCGATTTTCTTGCCACACCGACTCATTTGTACAGGCCCCACCTTGCAAACCATCCTACCTAGTGGCCACATTTAAGCGTGACGTACTTGTCCTCATGGATAGGATAGATCGCATTCACACCCATGTCCATGTTCCATGCAAGGATTTTCCAGGCCTCCATCATTTATTGCCGTGCCGATACAAAGGTTGTACCACAAAGAACCTATCATGCAGTACCTAACAATGCCTTGTTTTCAATTATGACGGTCCAATCCAGTCTTATTTTGAACCTAGTGCTAATTTTAGTGGTTGGAGTCGAACTAAAGGACTTGCGAGTGAGTGGAAGCTTTCCCCCTCCTTTACTCCGTCTTTCTCTTTGTTTTGTTTCCTCTTTTTCTTTTTCGGCGTTTCGCTGGAAGTCTATGGAGGACAAAAGAAAAAGGGATCCATTTCTCATTTATGGCACCAGATGCTGCAAGAAAAGCTCTAACACGCCTAGCTTTACTCAAACCCCTCTCCGACCCGAAATGTTTGTTGTTTGCTAATGGCCCATGACATGAAGTTGGGAAAGCTAGCGAAGCCTCCCCCCCCCCCCATGACATGAAGTTGGGAAAGCTAGCGAACCCTCCCCCCCCCCCCCCCCCCTCCCCCCCCGGTTAAGCCGACCAACTCTCCCTCTTTTTCTTTCTCTTCGGTTTGGTGGGGAAAGATACGAGAGCCGTACTGATCTCCCATATCTTTATTATTTTTCGTATAACTTGGCATTCTCGTAATAAGATACGCGAGCAAAACACCTCACCTTCGCTTAGACCAAGCTAGCACTCTTCCAACAGCCGTTTCTTCTTATTTTATGCATGGGATAAAGTAGTAGTAGTGTTTCTACCAAGGCAAGGAGTTTCCAAATGGATGCGGACAAGGTGGTGAATGAACATGGGGAGCTGGGCATTTTATGCGTGGGAAATGGAAAAGCCTTGAGATGAAGACAGGGCACGCAAAGGTCATATACCCATATATTTTTTCTGGGAGTGGGGGCTCACGAACCTTATCAAATGCTCTGGCTTTCCCTGGTTTTGATAAAATGGGAAGGGTGGTGGACCCCTAGTCTGGCAGAGTTTCTTTGAACATGGATATAAGTTGACCCGTCCTGCTTTATGTTTTGTGGCTTTCCAAAGTTTTCTGGCCATGGTAAACCATGCCAGCGTGCTTTGGTCTTCTTTTATTGCCTCCCCTTCAACCTAGTTGCTGTGGTGCTACCAAGAAGGCTCCAAAAATAAATGCAAAGGTCTCCCTCAAATCTCACAACCTTGACAAATTGAAAAATCACCTTTTCTCCCCTCCCCAGGTCTGCGAGGCTCGCTTGTATTGGAATTTGGGATATCCCCATTTCACCCAACTTAAGGGGAAAACACCGACTCCAATTTGGATGCCTTGGAGGGACCCACACCATGTAAGAAGAAAAGTTGAGGGATGCCCTCTCATGCTTTAGGCAACTTCCTTTTACGACGGTGATAGGCTTCCTTTTTTTAAACCATTCTTCGACAATTATGGTGGGTGATCGTCCACCATAATTGTCCCCCCCCACCCCAAAACCGGTTCAAATTAAGATAGGATTGAATAATTATCCCATGGAATTTTCCTCGCATATTTATTACAACGACGCATGAGGTGGGTAGAGATTTTTAAAAGAGGCATCCATCATCTCAGGTCATTGTCACATCTCGTCTTTTTTTTTTTTTTTTGGTAGGATGACATCTCAAGTCTTTTAATACGGTCGTGCCTTGTGTAATCTTCTACTGAAGCAAGGTGTCTGTGCCCAGATGGATGGCATATTCCTCATACAATATAGAGCAGGAGATCTTAATTCTTAATCAGTCCAAAAGGATAGCATATACCTTCTTAAAGGAGATGAATTGGATCAGAGAAGGGAAAAGGCATCTGAGGGGAAAAAAAAAAAAGGGTATGGGATGTAGAGTTTTCAACTTTCAACGTGCCCCACTCTGAGATATCCGAGAGAAAAAGATGCAACCCGCCCCCCCCAAAAAGAGCGCTATAGCTCTCTCTCTCTCTCTCGCTTTTTTTTTTTTTTTGTTGGAATCCATCCATCTACCCATGGTTGTGGTGTTTGAACCCCAGTGGATTTTAATGGCACAGATGCTAAAATATGATGGGATTGCTGGCATATTGCATGGGACTTCGCAAGTTGCCAGCAGCTTTAGTGGGAGCGAGGCTTTGAGATGCCCAAGGACTCCATCACAAGCTCTTTGAGCTTGCCCACCTGTCGAATTGATGCAAAAGATGTGCTAAGCCATTGAGTAGGTCCGATTCGCTTGCCTTCTCTTGGAACCAGTTCCAAGCCCGAAAGAAAGAGCATGCATACCAATCCAATTGGTAATAAAAAAACAGAAAAAAAAGGTTTTGGTGCGTACACATGTGACGCGATCTTTTTTTTTCAATCTCAACCCCGCAACAGTGCAACTCCATTCTACTTTGTCCTTTTGAGAAGGGAGGGTACAGGGCACCGGCTCTAAAGACGATCATGCAAACCAGGGCTCACTTGTCTTCCAGCTATAGAGAATTGTTGGCCCAGACTTTTTGCGCAGATTGATGAGTAGTCCATTCCTCTCAATACCATGTCCCCATGCAATTAATAAGTACTTGGCGAGAGGTAACTCTATAAACAGCCCAGATTCTTTGCACCAAATCTCCAGCTAATCCTCCTTCTACCGTAAGTCTTAAGACTTTGATCGATTGATGGGTTCTTATCTAAAGGGACGAGACAACGTACACGTAGCCCGAGTTGAGCGACCACTCAACCGACATCAATGAAACCATCTATTTCTTCCTGATTTAGTTCCGAGGACAAGTTGGTGTGGACTTTTAATTTTTCTCATGCTAAACTTACGCTGTAACGTATATCCATGACAGTAACAATCTAGACAGCCGACACACATCTGTAGCAGAAGAATTGGCAACCATTATTAAAGGAAATCAAAATTTAAATTTAAATAATCATCGCCTAGGATTCTGGAGGGACATGTGCGAGCCGGATCGTGGGAAGGCTATCCGCAAGTTGAGGGAGCAGGATGGGTAGAATCACTGTGCCACAGCGGTCGGCAATAGCACCTAATATTTAATCAAGGACAAGAAGTGAATTACCTCGCAGAAAAAAAGGGAGTAAGACAAACCCTTTGGAACAAAATGAAATAAGATGCTAGCTCATCCAAGTAGAGAGGCCAAATATGCTACAAGTGGCAAGGACCCTTGTCCCGGCAGTGGAAAAGGCAAAAGATCAAGGGGACCCCAAACGGCTTGTTTGGATGCGCGAACGGATTGTTAGATTGCAATAAATTTGCTTGCGTGGCAGCTGGTCATACTCAGGACCACTTGGGTCAGGTCATGATGGACGTGATGGCATGGGATGGGCCATTAGAGCGTGCGATGGGCTATGGGCTCTCTTTATCTTGTATGCATGTCCCGAATGGCTTGGAATCCGTTTGATCAGAGCATGGAAGCGAAGATGGGGGCCACGAGCACTGGCCCGGGAGCGCGGACGGAAATATCGAAGCCCTGGCGAGCGATAACGACGAGAAACGCCGAGCCGCGCGGCTGCTGGTGAGCGGCCACCACTTGGCAGGCCTCATGGCGAGACAACAAAATCGCCTTTGCGGTAAATGGTTGTCGGCCATGACTTGAATCACTGTTTTTGGTGTCTCTCTCTCTGTCTGGGATTCTCGTGATCGGGAGTTTTCATATATGCAAACCACAACGCTCTCATGTCAGTGTTGGCCAGCCATAGAGATGACTTACCTGGTTTCCAAGTAAAATTTCTTGAGATTACAACAGGAGATATTTAGACAAAAGTTTGAACAGGAGAAAGGCGATGTCTCAAGTAGCTGATGAAATTGAAATGAAAGAAGGGAAGTTGCTTCACGTTTCCTCTTATTCTCATTGTTCTGATTCTTTAAAGTTGCATGCAAGGAAAAACGTAGTCATGGGCTCCATCTGTGTCCTACTCTTTTTATATTTTTTTAGCAATAATTATTATATAAAAAATTTAAATTATAAAAATTATTGGTGCAGAATCTGATTGACGCTGAATTGAACTGGAGTTAAGAAAGAAGAGATCGCCACTGATGAATTGCAAAATAAAGTCTCATCTAGAGTCGATGGTAATTGCTCCAACAGGATCCTCCGATGATTAAGTCAGTTCTTCTGGCCAAAAGAAATGAAGTGCTCAGATAAGAATTCAGCAGAATTTTGAAAAAAAAAAAAGAGCTTAGAAAAAACGTATCTGGAGGATCCCTTTTATAGACGAAGTCCAGAGCAGATTAATAGTGACGGTCGTAACCATCTGGTAGTAGACCGCTCGGAGCCACGTGGAATTTGTTATAGAGAGAGATATCCGTTATCGTAATATGATCGTTCATTGAGATTTAATAATCAAAGTTCGAAGGAAGTAGGCGTTGGTTGGTGAAGAGCTTTGATATACATCAACTCTAGAGGAGTTCGGACTCCTAAAGGAAATACGACTAGAGAGGATCATTCGAAAGGAATGCTAGCTGAAATTTGGAAGTAATCTGCTGGAGAAATCCGACTAAAAGAGAAATTCAAAAGGAGTTCGGCTCTTGGAGGAATCCGACTGAAGAAGAAGTTCGGAAAGAGTTCGACTTCCGAAGGAATCCAACTGAAGAAAAAATTCGTAAGGAGTTTGGTTCCTGGAGAAACTTGACTGAAGAAAAAATTCGAAAGGAGTTCGGCTTCTGAAAGAATTCGACAAAAGAAAAAATTAGAAAGGAGTTTGGCTCCTAAAGGAACTTGACTGAAGGAGAAATCTGGAAGAAGTTTGACTCCTGGAAGAACTTAACTGAAGAAAAAATTCGGAAGGAGTTCGACTCCTGTAGGAATCCGACTAAAGAAGAAGTTTGGAAGAAGTCCGACTGATGGAGAAGTTCGATTGAAGAAGAAGTCTAGAAAGAGTTTGACTGATGGAGAAGTTCAAAAGAAGTCCAACTGATGAAAAAATTCGGATGAAATTTGGCCGCTGTAGGGATTCGAAAAAGATTCGGCCACTTGAGGAGTTTGGCTGGGGTTCGACTGCTGGAGGAAATATTCTCGATCGAAGCTCTTCCATGATTACCAGTTGCATTAGGCTAAGCATCAGATTGGATTTCGATGGAAGTGGGGTTTATCCCCAATAATAGTTCCCTCACTCTCGAGTTTGAAATTCGAAGGAAGGAAGTACAAAAAAGATGACTACTGAAGTTTTTTTCTGAACTCTGCACCCGTTGAAGCTCAGGAGAAATCTTATTTTCAGCCGAGATTGAAGAAGATCTTATCTCCTGTTGAAGGGTTGGAGTTCGGAGGAGATCTTATCTCCAGTCGAGGTTGAAGAAAATCTTATCTCCTATTAAGATTGAAGTTGAAGCTCGGGGGAGATCTTATCTCCAGCCGAGGTTAAAGAAGATCTTATTTTCTATTGAGATTGGCGTTGAAGCTCGAAGGAGATCTTATCTCCAGTCAAGGTTAAAGAAGATTTTATCTCCTGTTGAAGTTGACGTTGAAGCTCGAAGGAGATCTTATCTCTAGTCGAGGTTGAAGTTGAAGCTCGGGGAAGATCTTATCTCCAGTCGAGATTGAAGGAGATCTTATCTCCTGTTGACGTTGAAGTTGAAGCTCAGGAGAGATCTTATCTCCAGCCGAGGTTGAAGGCTCGGGGAGATCTTATCTCCTGTTGATTGAGTTGACGTTGAAGCTCGGGAGAGATCTTATCTCTAGCCGAGGTTGAAGGAGATCTTATCTCCTTGTTGAATGTAGACTTTGAAGCTCGGAAGAGATCTTATCTCCAATCGAGGTTGAAGTTGAAGCTCAGGAGAGATCTTATCTTCAGCCAAGGTTGAAGAAGGTCTTATCTCCTATTGAGATTGACGTTGAAACTCGGGGGAGATCTTATCTCCAACCGAGGTTGAAGGACCCCTTCTCTCACCCCGTCTAAAACAAACAAGACTTTCGACTTTGCTCACGTTAGGACGAGATTCTCCTCCTATTTCTAATGGGCTGTAGGAGCACATAAGGGCCATTGTCAGGGCCTCTTCCCTCATCTCATCTAAAATGAACGAGACCTTCGAATTTACTCACATTAGGATGAGGTTCTCCTCCTATTCCTAACGGACTGTAGGAATACATAAGAGCCATTGTCAGGGCCTCTTCTTTCATCTCGTCTAAAATAATTGAGGTCTTCAACTTTGCTCACGTTAGGACGAGATTCTCCTCCTATTCCTAATGGGCTATAGGGGCACATAAGGGCCGTTGTCAAGGCCTCTCTTCTCATCTCATCTAAAATGAATGAGGCCTTCAACTTTGCTCACATTAGGAAGAGGTTCTCCTCCTGTTCCTAATATGGCCACTATTAATTGCTTCTTTTCTATCGTCACATAGTTTTTGCATCGAGAAATAATAATGTTGAAATGAAGGAGTTTTATTGAAGAAAAATTACCGACAGTACATTCTCAGATTCTATGAGTTTCAAGATCATGGGAGCGTTGTTCCTCCAAGCTCCTTTAAGTGATAAGTTATGAGCTGGATGACCTTCTCTACTTCATACGGGCCTTCCCAATTTGGAGCAAACCTTTTCTAGCTCTGAGGCTGAGAGATGGTGACTCGCCGAAGTACTAAGCGCCCTAAAGATAGCGTTGATGATGCCGAAAGGTGGCCGATCTTCTTATTGTTCCTTCCTCATTGGTTGTTCTAGCTGCGGTAGCGCCCTTGGCTAATCTTCTCTTGCTTTAGGCTGACGTTTGTGGAGCATTGAGGGGGGCGTAGTTGTGAAACCTTCTAGGGGGGACTTCTTCGCGCCCTTCCATCAAGGCTTCTTTGACGATGAGCTCGAGGAGGAGTTCGGGCTCGCTTGCGCTCGGAAGAAGTCCGTGAGCACGGTCGAACTTCATTCGGCCCTCCATCAGCCATGGGTTTACTGGACTCGCTCGTCTGCCGCTCTCCTATGGCTCCCTCATCTCTTAATTTGAAGGCTTCTTCTGCTTCGGCATATCCTCCAACCCGAGCTAGCAGATCGACAAAGTCCTTGGGATACTTCTTCTCTAGGAAGAACAACAAAACATTCTTCTAAAGATCGTCCTTGAGTGCGGCCATTGCAATAGACTGGTCCAGATTTTGAACCTTCAATGCAGCAGCGTTAAACTGGATGACATAAGCCCAGATAGATTTTTCCTCATTTTGCTTGATATTCATTAGAAAATTCGAACCTCGATCCGGACATCGGCTGCTGATGAAGTGAGCCACAAACTGATAGCTTGTCTGGTCAAAGGAGAAGATCATATCCGACTTCAATGCAGAGTACCAGTTTCTTACTGCTCCCTTTAAGGTAGACGAAAAAGCTCGGCATAAGATGATATCTGATGCATCATGGAGCAGCATCATAGTCCGAAAGACCTTCGAATGATCGATTGGATCAGAGATTCCATCGTAGCTTTTAAACTGGGGGAAGCTCGAAGTTCGACGTAATGGATTCTTGCATAATTCGGAGAGAGAAAGGGAGGATCGGTGCGAACGTCGTCATGGTGAGCCGGGGTGACGTGGTCGAGCTCCTCAATTCGTCGATCTATCTTCCATAGTTTTTGATCGAGGATGTCATCTCAATCGCAGACCTTAAAAGGCTTCCGACTATAGATTGAAAAAGTTTCTTCCAGAGAAGAATCATGATCCGAGCAAGGATCCTCTGCTCTCTATTTCTCCTTCCTAGGGGCGACGGATATGCTAGCCCAAGTGCTCCTCCTTGAGATCGGTTTTTAATATTTCAATGGCAGATTTCCTAATGGAACCGCCATCGGGGGCTGCTGCATGGCCTGCACCATTTCGGTGAGGCCCTGAACCTGTTGCATCAGTAGGTTAAACTGCTCCGGATCTACCATGACCGTCGGTAGAGGAAGAGGTTGAAGTGCCGGTGATGGAGTAGGGACAGACGGATCTGGCCCAGATTTGACGGTAGAAGTGATAAATCTTCGGATAGTCACCCTCTTTGAAGGTATTTCTAGAGATTGAGGGAGAGGATGGAGAGAAACCTTGAAGAAGAAGATCCACATGGTCGACTGAGCACTCCTTTAAGAACAAGGGTACCTCGAAAATAGAGGGCCCTCCTTCTAGCGCCAATCCTATTGGTACAAAATTTGGTTGATACCGAATTGAACTAGAGTTGAGGAAGAAGAGGTCGCCGTCGGTGACCTATAAAATAAAGTTCCATCCAGAGTTGGTGGTGGTGGCTCCGACAAGACTCTTCGACGATCAAGTCAGCTCTTCTAGCTAATAAAAATAGAGTGCTCAGGCAAGAATTCAGTAGAATTTTGGAAAGAAGAAGAAAGCTTAGAGAAATATATCTGAAGGGTCCCTTTTATAGATGGAGTTTGGAGCAGATTAATAGTGACAGCCATAACCGTCTGATAGTGGACCGCTCGGGGCCACGTGGAGTTTGTTACAGAGAGAGATATCCGTTGCCGTGATGTGGCCATTCGTTGAAATTTAATAGTCGAAGTTCGGAGGAAGCAGGCATTGGTTGGTGAAGAGCTTTGACATACATCAATTCTAGAGGAGTTTGGACTCCTGAAGGAAATACGGTTAGAGGGGATCATCTGGGAGGAATGCTAACTGAAATTTGGAAGTAATCCACTGGAGCAATCCGACTGAAGAAAAAGTCCGGAAGGAGTTCGACTCCTGGAGGAATCCGACTGAAAAAGAAATTTGGAAGGAGTTTGGCTCCTAGAGGAACTTGACTGAAGGAGAAATCCGAAAGAAATTCGACTCCTAAAGGAACTTGACTGAAGGAGAAATCTAGAAGGAGTTTGCTCCTGTAGGAATCCGACTGAAGGAGAAGTCCGGAAGGAGTGCTACTGATGGAGAAGTTCGGCCGAAGGAGAAGTTTAGGAAGAGTTCGACTAATGAAGAAGTTCAGAAGGAGTCTAGCTGATGGAGAAGTCGGGATGGAGTTCGGCCACTATAGGGGTTCGAAAGAGGTTTAGCCGCTGGAGGAGTTCGGTTGTTTGAAGGAGTTCGACTGGGGTTCAAAAAAAGTTCGGCTGGGATTCGCCGTTGGAGAAAATATTTTCGATCGAAGCTCTTCCGTGATTATTAGTTACATTAGGCTAAGCATTAGATTGGACTTTGATGAGAATGGAGTTCATCTCTAATAAAAACTTTTAAGATTTATTTATAACTTTTCTTCACATAATGAATTTCCTAACTATGCTTGAATAATAATTAAATATTTTGTAGATTAACAATTTATTCGTGAATGCGGCTCCTTCCCCAGCATATTTTAGTATGAATTAACTATTAAAAATATACCTCTAACTTTATATTCCTTATTTTCTAAATGTTTTATCTTCATCATTTTAATTTTTCAAATACTATAAATCTGGCAATGTTTACCTATTTGTTTCGAAATTTAAATTACAGCCCTGGATTAAATTGTTCCAACAAACGACAAACCCATGACGATGCTTACAATTGGAGACTTGTAACCATGCAGAGCTACACATGGGCCATGCTAGGGCTGGGCCCTTCTTATCTAGATCAGTTGTTTCAAAAGTTCTTCCCCCCAGTAGTTTTATTTATCCCATAACACTTTTGAGTATTCAACCAAAATTACCAATGTGAGCTAAACCCGATAAAGAGGGGGTAGAGATAAAAAAGCAAGAGTCCCCGTCCATTTAAAATGCAACATAGATAGTTTGGACACTGATCAAAATATCACGCCAAGTATTCCAGCTCCTTTTCGCAGTGCAACTATAATTGTTTCTGTTCTACCGTGCGGAAGACAGACACCGTCCATATCAACTCGTGATGGTACGTCTCCTTCAACCGTAAAGCAAATCTCAAGGATGGCTTAGCCCGGACGAGCCGTGCCCGAGCCCATATAACTTTTAATAGACCCAAACCTTTGGGAAGATCAAATGATGAACCTCAGCAGGACGGTGTTTTGGTTTTGGAGCGAAAAGGAACTTGAAATCTATGGGTTGCACTTTAAAATTTTATTATGCAATGGTTAGCTGTATGCAATCGGGCGGCTCGTAGTTGCAAATGCTAGAATTGAATTGCATCATTTGAACTGTTAAGTAATAATGATAAAAAAAAGAAGAAGAAGAAAGAACTCCAAATCACAAAGTTAGAAAATGCAGGCAAAATTGACCTCGGTTCTTATTGTGAGATTTGTTGCCATCGACACTGAACGGAGGCACCCACCCCCCTCCTTTGCACTCCGTAATTATTAAATTTTAATACTATATCTCTTCAGCATCATATAATCAAATAGTTGCATTTACAATGTTTACCTACAGTCCACCGAATAAAATTAATTTTTGCAATTGCAATTCCAATTTAAGCATTTTCAATTGCAGAAACCTAAATTGCAGGGAAACAAACGGCTCATCACCTGTAACTGACTTCCAAACTCTACCAATACAACTTTTTTCTTGAAATCTAACGTGTAATGTGTTTTGAGTCATGTCAATAGCTGGTAGCTGAGCTCGTTGGCACCCATATTTAGTAGGTCCAATTTGGGCCAGCCTGGGATAAGAGAAGAGTCTGCTGCCATCTCCTAATGTCATAAAACTTTGAACCCCTGGCCCATCATGAGCAATGTAGCTGGGCCACCATAAGCAATATATGATTAGTTGGAAGCCAGTTACAGCAATCAAAAAGCCTCAGTTCCATCTCCCATCAGTATTTCTGTGATCAGATGGACCAATCATGCGCCAAATTAACCTGGGTTTAAAATTGTGGAAGACTGGATCATAAACTGGAAGCATGAGCTGTTGATCTTCTTGAGCAAGGATTGCTCATAGAAAGGAATGGTGCATTAGGCCTAAGGTTCCAAGCAGAATAATGATTCCAAGCGACTAAAGATCAAACGCTCAAGAAAGCTGGATGACAGCAGTTTGAACCCTCAACTTGATTTGCTAGCAGAATAATACTTGATTTGCAAAATCAATTAATGTCAAGATACTATTCATCATCGCAAAAGGCCAAGGACATCAGATGCTGGGAAGATTACCATCACTGCAAATACCTTGAAAGATGGCTTGTTTCTTTCCCTTGTTTGAAGAGTTTGATTTCGATAGTGTTGGTGCTATGTAACGATCCTATAATTATTCTGCGAGGCATTACAGCTGGAAATGGATCTAATGGAGTAGAAGATTTACAAGAAAATTAATCAGAAAGGAACAAGAGAAGTTGTTGGCACGGTCCATGTTAGGAAGGAGTTGCATTAGTCCATCAAAAGAAATTTGCTCGCAAAAAACAGCCAAGGATAACTATAATCATAAAACATAAACCGGGACAGAACCCAAAACATATTACTAGAACGAATAACGACATACAATTAACAAGAAACCAAACCCTTAAATTTGCTAACAAGAAAGACAGACTTATCCAGTAAACGTGCATGCAAGGACTGGTACAAAAAAAAGACAAATCAAAACTCAAAACCAAAACATGCCATGTAATAATGTTAATAAAATTGCATGAAGATTTCATCATAAAATTGAGTTCTTATGACACATTTTCATGATACTGGAAGAGAGATGCGGTGATGATACAATAGAAAATCAAAAAGGTCTCAGTTCCCGATCATTACAGTGTTCAAGAAAAATAGAAATAAAACAGAAGAATCAAAAATAACATGGCAACATCGCTCGAGCTATCAAGCAATCACTTCCAGTTGTTGGCAACAATGTCCGCCAAATCTACCACCCTCTGCGAATAGCCCCATTCATTGTCATACCAAGCAATCACCTTAACCATGTCATCACCCATAACCATGGTGAGGGACGAATCAACAGTTGACGACACATCGCTGCAGCGGAAGTCCACAGAAACGAGAGGCTCATCGCACACAGAGAGAATGCCCTTTAGCGCCTTCTCTGCAGTGTCCCGGAAAGCAGCATTGACCTCTTCAGCAAAGGTCTTCTTCGAAACTTGAACAACAAGGTCGACAACGGAGACGTTAGGGGTGGGGACACGAAGGGCAATCCCGTTGAGCTTGCCCTTTAGGGTGGGGAGGACCAGGGCCACAGCTTTTGCAGCACCGGTGGATGTAGGTACAATGTTGAGGGCGGCTGCTCGTGCACGTCGAAGGTCACGATGGCTTGCATCTAGCAGTCTTTGGTCACCAGTGTAAGAGTGGGTGGTCGTCATGGTTCCCTTGATGATGCCTGCCAGGTTCACTCACTAATTAAATTTTCTCAAACGAAAAAAAGGAACTGGTTGAAGATGCATAGCATGATCCCTGGATACATTACAATTAGGATAAATGATGTATCCATGCAAATAAGCAAATATTCTCCAGGGCCATCTAATTAACTACAGAATTTAATATGTGCAAACAATGTTGCCTACAATCAATGAAAGCATGGGCAAGTAAAAACTATAAAAGTTTCTGAAGTTTCAGCATCAGAAAGCATGGTGAGATTGCAGTCATATCAAGTATGAAAAAGCTTGCAAACAGGTGCTTATGATATCATATCTTTACCAAGTACTGAACAGGGGAAGTGTTTCTCTTCAAGGCATTTCATGGAAGTGCTCCTTGAAAAGCTCTGGATAACGAATTAATTCTGACATAATTAGAATTTAGAAGTTCAAAGATCTAGCGTATCAGAGTACTCAAGAGTTGATGCTAGTTGAGAACACCGCTGCTCCAACAAAGATCCATCCTACAAGCAACTTGAGAATGAGAAGAAGACTATCTTTGAGGTACAAAGTATGATAGATCATCAAGCACGAACGGTGTAAATTATTGATATGCAGAGGTACCCTATGAAAGGCAACCTATTGTTGGATGCCCGATTCCTTTTGGAGAAAAGTTCCAAGGAATATGCCTTAAGATTCAGCATTTTAAAGTTTAAACTAAATATTGGTGATTATTTCAGGCTCAGCAGCGTAGTTAAGGGGGTTGCAATCATGCCTTTTTCTTTAAGAGGCTATAGTCTGATGATGGGGCGAACAGTTGGGGCAAAAGAACTAATGATGTCACCCTTAGGTTGGCCTTGAATACACGGATGCATATCAAGAGTTTATAATGAATTAAATGAGGAACGACAACGTCTGCGAATTTTGATGATAATGTTGCAGAATTCAGGCTAGTCAGAGACATGATGCTTCAACTCTCATTGTTGTTGTGTCTAAAGTTCGCACAACAAGAAGGAAAAAGAACAAAAAAAAATAAAATCATAACAGCTACTGAATCGCAGTAAAATGTGCACAAGACTCTTAATTAATTAGTTTCAGCTGCAGCTAGGATGGCAGTTTGGGGAACCTACTCTATTTTCTCGTTTCAATTAAGGACTACATTTTCCAAGCAACAAGATGCCGGGACATTTATCCTCCATTCAAAACCGTGGGATCCCTGGTGGGCTAACAACAAATGAAGAGATGTCCAATTAAGAGAGAGGCACGAATAAATCGTTTTGCTCCGTACCGAACTTTTGGTCGAGCACCTTGACGAATGGGGCGAGGCAGTTGGTGGTGCAGGAGGCGTTGCTGATGATGGGCTCGTCGGGGTTGTAGGTCTCGGCGTTGACGCCCACCACGTAGGTGGGGATGTCCCCCTTCCCGGGGGCCGTGATCAGCACCTTCTTCGCCCCGGCCTGGATGTGCTTCCCCGCCCCTTCCCTGTCCACGAACACCCCCGTCCCCTCGATCACCAGATCGATGCCCAGCTCCCTGCGTTATATCATACATACGTATGTTTATTGGTCGATCAATCATCATCAGTGACATCACCACTATATCCAAGACTAACTACATCATATATGTGACTTACTTCCATGGGAGGTCGAGTGGGTTGCGGTTGGTGACGACCTGGATGACCTTGCCGTCGACGGAGATGGAGGCGTTGCTGGCGGGCTTGACGTCTGCCTCGAAGATGCCGAGGATGGAGTCGTACTTGAGGAGGTGGGAGGCTTGCTTGACGCCGCCGGTGTCGTTGATGGCCACCACGTCGAGGGGGGAGTCCTTGCGCCCGTGCCAGCACCGCAGGAAGTTCCTCCCGATCCGCCCGAACCCGTTGATCGCCACCTTTATCTTCGCCTCCGCCGGCCCCTTCCGGTACCCACCCCCGCTCCCACCCCCCACCTACAGCCATTCACACACGACCCGATTTAATCAATCGTTCCGGGTTCTTGTGCTACTTTCTATTGGATGTTTGATGAGCCCCGTCCACTGAGTCCAAGGACGGACAAGCGGGCTGGGTTGGACTACCAAAATGCAGACATCTCCAGCATGTCTCTTTAGCTCGGAGAGACGATTCCAAAATGGTTACGAAATAGCACGAACAAGGCCTAATGATTATATTTGCCCTGAGCATAAAGTCTCAAGCGAATGCAACTAGCTAGAGCAGCGGAAAGGGACAGGTAACGATAAAACCATTCGGTTTAATTTGGTGAAGTAAAATCTAGGTGGTTATAATAATCGAAAGGGCATATCGGTGATGAGATAAGGAAGGATTTGCAGTTATATCGATGACGATGGAGCAAAGTTTGGATGAAAGCAATGAAATATGACCGATGAAAATTGCTAGCACTAAGGTAACAATGATTGGTTTGTAAATGAAGAAACAAGAAAGAGATAATGATACTGATGAGAACAGAATAACAATATTGCCATATTAAAAAGTTGCTTTCTAGATTACAAGTTGCTGGAGGAATTTCATGGTCTTTAACGGTGATGCTACTGCAAAACATGAGGCAATAACATATTAACAATTATAAGATACGACAAAAAATTACTGATGATAAATTTCAAAAATAAAAGTTTAATCATGATTTATTATATTTTTATCTTTTTTGCAAAAGTCCCGCCATCATTGCTGATTATTTATCAATGTCTCTGAAATAGTTACAAAATATTCACCAATCTTTCTTGAGCAGGACATTCAGAACAACTATGTTTGCAAATAATCGATGAAGTATCTTGGCATTTTTATAATATTGAATGGTTTACCTTGGACTAATCATGCTCCCTTAATGCGCTTGCACATATTTTTGATTGAAAGCAAGTTAAACATGATGTTATTTAGTCGACGGATTAATGGGTGGACGCCCAGTGTTTAGACCAGGTTCCGGAACAGGGTTAGATACGGATCAAGGCAAAAGAAGACCTCGCCCAACTCAAATTGAGTGGAGCCATCATGACTCAATTCACGTTTCTTGAGCCAACATGAGTCCACATGGATGGCAAACGGTCGGACCCGGTTCGGAACCGGAACAGGTATAAATCCGGCCGATACGGTCAGCAGGACAAGCAGGTTGCCACCAACAGGTGCGAGAGGGGAAAAAGCCCATGCAGCAAGCAAGGCTACGGGATGGACGAAATCGGAATTTGGAATTCGCATAAACGAGGATAGCAAGCTTACTGCAGAGGTCTTAAAGGCGATGACGGAGAGGAAGTCATCGGAGGTGTTGATCCTTCTCAAGGGAAGCGATGAGCTCCTCAACCCCGAGAACTCCGAGAAGCCCTTGCCGTTTGCCTGCGTCCAAAAGACCATCACACAGACAAGGAAGAACACATTAAAGAGCAGCCAGTGAGTTACTAATCGGTCCAACTTCCGTTGCATCCTGTAGAGCTAGAGAGTGAGGACCTGAAGAGAGGCATTGGCTACTGCGAGCGTAGCCGAAGCCATTATCTTGGTCTCGGGGCTCGGAAAGTGTGAAGCGGCAGAAGAAGAAGAGAAGAAGGGAGCTTATATGATATACGGATAAGGGAAAAATGTTGTGGTGTGTGGAAGCAGTGGGCATCGAGAGGAGGGGATTACGAAGGGGATGGATGAGATTGCGGATAGCCCAATCGAGGAACGTATGGCTGGCACCACTTCCCCATAGAGTATCGTGACGTGGGCCTGGCCTTTCACCTGGATCTTTTAAAGTTGCTAGTGGTCTTTAGACCTCGTAGCGGGGGCCACCTCTATTTCAGGCTCTGGTTTTCTTGCATGATGGCTGAAGCCAGGAGAAAACAGATCAGTTCAGATCTCCCGTGGCCCTTTTCCTTGCGTTCTTTCGTGCGCCCGGCCAGCAGAGACCACGCCTTAAAATTCCACAAACAGTGATGTATTTTTGGATCTTTTGCTCATCGATGCTTCTTGGACCATGTGCCTTGGCAATGCAGACCAAGCACCATGCAGCAACCGAGGAAGCCCCGTTGCAAGGCTATGAATGATTTGCTCTATATGAAAAGCATATACCACGATTCTATGCTTGGATGCCCCATGAAGACATCTGATCGCTGACTTCATCAGAGGACTTGGAATGAATAGCAATCCTCCCCTTTATTTATTTTTTTTCTTTTTAACAAAAAGAAGGGGCTGCTCTTGGGCCTGTAGTCCAATGAGTTTATCATCTATAGTGGTTGGCACCATGAATGGCCTTGCTTATCTTAGCTAGTGCTAATGTTCATATTTGCATGGTAACTGATTGCTAGAAGTACTAATACAATTAGTTTTTTTAACCGGTGTGCCACAACTGTTGTCTATCTTATAATCAATGACAAAAATCAGTGTCATCTCTAATGAGATCTTTTTTTTTCATTAAAAAAAGAACTGGGTGAAGCCAAATGTGGATAAATCATAAAACAAAATAAAGTACCATCTGCTGATAATATTTGAGGGTACGTATGCACTTCAATTAGTTGTCATTGTCTTTTGTATGGTGAATACGTGCGCTGGCAATTCAGTTGTCCTTTAAAATAAGAATGTGTAAGAAAACAAGAAATAATTCTACTGTGCTATCTTAGATTTACAGGCACGGAATCAGTTGTCTTTTGAGCGAATAGCTGTGAAGAAGCTGCCGTGTTATGTCTAGATATTTTTTAAATTTACTATCAGCAGCAATACTCCATAATCATCCTTGTTCACGGATTTAAATATCTAACCAGAAGCTCATGAGCTCGGCAAAGGGTTTAACCTAATGAAAAGTATGACCCATTATTGTGGGTTTATTATTGTTATTATTTTTCTGTTTTAGCTTGTTGGGATTGCTTAAAACTCGACCAAATCTACGTCCATCTGGGCGAATTATTCCTGACCATCTTGCCTTCGGGTCTGTCCATCGTATTTGTACCTGACCAACTGTCCGCTCAGGCATATTTGAACGGAAGGAGGGAAAAAAAAGAGGAAAAAAAAAAAAAAGGCGGTTAAAGCGCCTCGAAATGGCGGGAGTTAGGGTTTCTCATCTCCCCATCCCCTTGTTCTTCCTTTCTTGGCGACCTTTAACCAATCTTTCCTTCGCCCTTATTCTTCGATTCTTTTTCTTCAATTCGATCTAATTCTGCTGATCGAGTTCGATTTCTCCTATGATTCCTTTGCTCAAAACGTTCTGTCGTCGTAGGATTCTTTTCAGAAGATCTGCCCTATACCGTCGTCTAGATCACTTCTTATCTTCGAATTCAGTTGAATCCATTATATAATTTGTATGGAATTCCATTCTTCCACCAAGCGGAGGGGAGAAGAGGAACCTCGATCCCCTTTTCCGTCCTCCAAGAAGCAGAGGATTCCGATCCCTGAGTTGGGTTTCTTCCACCTCCGATCCCTCAGCGGCGGCCCAGATCCACTCCGCGAGCTCATCTGTCTGAGATCCGACCGGGTCTACACCGCCGGCCGGGAGAGCCGGCGCTGCGAGATCGTTTTCCGTCATCGCTGCATCAGCAGGCGCCACTGCCAGTTCTTCCTGGATGGATCTGATCGCAAGCTTCGATTGATCGATGGTTTCTTTCTTACTGACACTTCGGATCTCGACGAGATCAGGCGGAGATTCCGGTCTGCAGGGGAGGGTTTAGCGTCTAGGGTTTCCTTGAATGGAGTCTTCATCAATGGCCGCAGACTTCCCAAAGGCATTGCTGTAGAACTGACCGTCGGCGATGAGATTTTGCTTGGCTGTCCGAATGCAGGGGATGATTATTGCAGGATCAAGTATGGTTTTGTGGTAGAGAGGATCCTTTTATCGGAGGCCACTGGACGCTTTGATCCTAAAGATGCCTTCTCTTCCAAGGGAAACGTGGTTTCCGACGATACCACTCTCTGCAGGTCGGGGTTTGAAGAATTGGTCCCAAGAGCAGTGTTCCTTCTGAACCAGTTGAGAAGCATCTTGGGGTGCTCAGATCCTGTGTCCTATTTGAGGAATTTTTTCAATTTGGATCATCATGGAAAGAGAAGTGCTGAGAGGGTTGTGGAACATGGCCTCAAGAAAATCCATGCTCTGGATACAGAGAAACGCTCCAAGCTGGTCGCCACTTGGAGAAATGCTGCCGCTGAAGTGATTTCTTCCGAAGAATCTGATCGAAATGTTGTTGGGAACTATGAGCACGGGGAGTGCTCCACGAACCCAGTTGGAAAAAGTGAACATACCCACGGTCAATCACATCTGAAGAAAGATCCAGGGATTGGTTGTTACTCGGATGGTAAGACGTTCTTTCTGAATCGCCTTGAATTGATGGGTCCCGGTACATCAAGTCAACACGCTGGAGTCACTTTGCCTGAGCTTCTCCATCCTGTCGAAAGCCTTTTCCGAGTATTTATTGGAACATTTACTTGTGATGTATCTTGGTATGTGAATCTCTGCACCATAATGTTTCAGTACAAATTTCAATGTTTATTAGCAATACCTAGCAAGTGTGTTGATCACTGCTTTCCCCTTTTTTTTTTAACGAAAAAAGAGAAAAAACTCTGGCTGTTATGTAACGTAGAAATCCTTCACAGGTTTTTGTCATGTTGTCAAGTGCCCAACCATCTACCTATAACAATTGCATGTCATAGCGGCGAGAGATGTTGGAGTTCTAGCCATGATAGCAGAACATCATCGCCATATATGAACTATCCAAACTTATTGCTTGTGTACGTCTTTGAATCTACATTTCTTATTTTATTTAGTTCAGTTTGTTTTGGGCATAAGCTTCAATTGTTCTTGTTTTATAGTTATCCCCCATTTTGTGATGAAATAGCCTTTGGGAAAGATCGCAAAAAGAAAGGCATTGCATGTCATCACCCAAAATTGATTGTCTTGCAAAGGGAGCATAGTATTCGTGTTGTCATAACTTCAGCAAATCTGGTTCCTAAACAGGTGACTACTTCATTTCAATCAACTATGAATCGACCGCCATTTGAAATTTATTTTATCTGACATTCCTGTAATCAAGGCATTAGCAGGTTATGTGCATGACTGAATCATGTGGGCTCTGTCTGCACAGGTCAGAAATCTGCCTGACTACATATGCTCAGCTGGTTGGTACCCTCCTCTCTGTATGAGAGCTCCCAGGTTCAATCCAGGGTGATGGCATATAAACCACCATATTGCCCAAAAAATAAAAATCAAGGCACTAGCATTTTGAGTATCATCATTGTCATCATTATCAATAGTAATAAATTATCATTACTAATAATTTTGAAGTATGCTTGCAAGTTAGTTGTTTACCTGTCCTGTTTTTGTTGTTATTGTAGATAATATCTATATTTCCTCACCACTGGTTGTGCATGTGTGATTGTAATCCTGTTGTAAAGTTCTTTACTGTCCTTCTAATTTCTTCGAAAGTGTTTGATCATCGTGGCATTGGCTGGCCTGAGCTCCTTTCTTTACTTGTTGTTTGTCATTATATTATTATTATTATTTTGAGGAATAGTTAGACACCAGGTCTAACAAATCTTTACTTGTTATTATTATTATTATAAATTACATACAAACATAAGCAACTAACTGGTGGACCTCTTACACAAGGAAAATACGGTGGAGCCATGATATTTTCAAATATGTTGCATAATGACCATCTGACTTTCCTATGGACTTTCCCTCATTTTTAGTATCCTTCAAATTGTATTGTCGACAACCTCCTCGATGGGGTTGCCTGTAGCTGGGAAAACCTAAATAGACTCACTTGTAAATCACACTTGTAAATTGGCATTTCTGATTCACAAAATCAGATAAACCAGATAAAATAAAAATTACTGATATGGAAAAAAATTACTGATGTTGAAGCCTACTTTTTTGGCATTTAATATTCCTTGTGTGTGGAGAGATTTTTGTCTTTGGCATGGACAAGTAACATGCTATGAAGTTTGTCCATGAATAAAAAGGTAGTTCATGCACAAACAAGATAATATGCTACCTATGGATGATGCAAGTAATATGCCTCTAAATATTATAATTATAGACATGGTGGGTGCTGCAGAACATTTTTGAACCTATTAATTCACTACTACTTGTTGATTTTGATTCATATGTCGGACTCCCACTTCCTTCATTTTTTTATATTTTTTCTTTTCTGGTAGACCTTTTTTCCCTCCTTTTTGGTGGACACTCATTTCCCTCCTTTACTTTTTTCCTTTTCTCCCAAGAGAGACTTTTGTCTGGTTTGTGCCATTTTCATTCTTTAATCTTCATGGGTTATTCAATCTCGCAATCACATGGCTAGAAAGGTAAATTTTCCAAGGCATGACATTAGTGAAGGGATAGTAATTGCATCAGAAAATTTTAGGAAGTCGTATATTGGTGCTAGTTTTAGAATCCTTTAAATTTTCAACATCATTAGCTCTAAATAAATAGGAAGCTAGGTAACATTATCTCAATATCAAGACTTCATTGATTTTCTGGGGTTGAATTTATGAATCCTGTTCACTTAAAATTGGTTTTAAGAGTTACCTCTGGTATTATGACAAGTCCTTTCAAATCTTTTTGAAAGTTTCCATCTGTCTTAGCTTAGGTCGTGCCCTACTTGACATTTCAGGATGAATTGAACACCTATGCCTTAATGCTGAAGGGTCAGGAAGTTAGAAAGTTGAGATGTTGCCCATATATCATTATATTATGCTGTATCAAAAAGATCATGAATTAGGTTCTTTATATTTGTCATTGGTAGCACAGGAGGCCAGTAAAATCCATTAGTTGAGTTGAAAGAAAAAACCACTTTTTCCTAACCATTCTTTTTTGTGGCATTCTCTTGTCAGATCCCATGGGAGATCCAAGCATCTGAAGTTTTGAAGCTCATGTACTTTGAACTTGACATGAGCAGTGATGGAGTCTTGATATGATCTTTGTTTTCATCTTAATTTCATCTTAGTGCAAATCATGATTCTGCAATCACATTGTGCTGCCTTCTAGGAAACTCTAACTCACATCTAATTTATCATACTGTGATATGAATTATTTTTTAATTGTTCTACCAAGCATGGCCTGCACTTCTCATTCTTATTTGAAAGTAGCTTATTGTGACAGTGGAACCACATAACCAACACAGTTTGGTGGCAAGATTTTCCTTGTAGAACTGCTCCAGATTATTCGGCTCTTTTTGGTACAATTGAAGAATCAAAATCTGACTTTGCTGCTCAACTAGCTGGGTTTATAGCATCTCTTATCACTGATGTACCCAGCCAAGCACACTGGATTAAAGAATTGACTAAGTATGACTTTGGAGGGGCTGTTGGTCATTTGATTGCTTCGGTACCTGGAATACATGCACGGAGCTCTTGTTACCTTGATGCTGATTATTGTCTCTCTGTAAGTCGCTGTAGTACATCTTGGTAGTATGGTAATGAACAAATGTATCACTTTGGTAGGTATCCTGCAAATTGCAGGGTATGCCATTTTATTTGCATTTTCCTCAGCTTTTATTGTATTTTCTATTCTATAACTTCTGTGAATTATTTTAAATCTCATAAAATTATTTTATACATATTATGTTGGGTAATGCTTATATTTTTTTAATTTATTCATTAGTCTCAGGAGTTACATCGTAATACGACATTTCAAGCCAAGATTTCTACTTCTTTGCTATTTTTTGGTTTTTGAGATCTATGCTTTAAATTGCATCTTGATTGATGTAGAAAGTGTTAGATTTACCTTCTCCAACCAGTGATATTATCATCTAATGCAGGCTCAACAGACTGTGCATTCAAAATCTGTTGCCGGAAATTTTCTTGGTTGTGTTCAAGCATCTGTAGTTGGTTTAAGCCACCGTTTTCATGCTGCAACTGACTCTAATTGTGCTCAAGTGAAAATCCTGGCTTCACTTCTTGGAAAATGTCGGGAGAACACAAGTGGAACCATAGAAGTTCTGTTGAAACGAAACATGAATATTCCTGCAGATGCTAATGCTGTGAGCATTCTTGTTGCAGATTTAGATCAATTTTCTGAGGGAGGTATGTACTTCAAATGCTATGTCCTTAATTTGGTTGAGCCAATCAATAAATTATGCACAATTACAGATTTTAATATGTTCTCATTGTAAGTCTGTCAGATTTAATTAGCATCAAATGATGTGTTGCTTTGTCTTGCAAGCCATTCACATGCACATACTGGTGATGCTCACACTTCCAGCACACAGCTTTGATCATCTGTACTTTGTCAAATGCTATACCTATGACAAAAGTAACGACAGAGAATTGAGATTTCAACAGGTTGCAGAAATATCCATAAACTCTGGAATGAGTTGTGGAATTGTCTCTTTCTTCCATTATTCATGAAAAAAGAACTTGTTTTGTTTCCTAGTTATCTGGAGAATCCTGGAGGTTTGCTCCCTAGTTGCATATGCTTGAACTGCCATTGGATAAGGTAGTTTTTCTTTCTCGCTAACTTATCTTCCATTTTTTATGCAAGGCCCTCTTTTGCCTCAAGTTGCCTTTGCGAAAAGTTGACACTAATTTGAAAGAGCTTCTTTTTAGGGTATATAAAATTTCTCAGGCCTTAATGGGTCATACTGAGATCCATAAAGTCAATCGGCATGTGGGCCTAAGGATGGTTAGTTATCATACTTTTTCCATCATTTACATGCTATAAACAGAGCAGTGTGAATGGGTATATGCCATTCAAACCATCGTCATTCAAGAATTGGGCATTGTTGTTGGATTATGTGATAAAACATTAATTTAAATTGACTATTAATATAATATAGCTGCTGCAGCAGGTAGCTATAGCTAAGGTTCTTCAGTTGAGGACAGATGGCAATTTAAACATATGGAACACAGCGATTTATATGATCTGGTTCTATGGTCTTATTGAGGAGGCTTTACCATATGGTGGAGAGCAAAAAGCTGGTGGAAAATCCCTATACAAAGTTGCTCAGGAATCTCAGCCTGAACCTCTCAGAATGCTAATGCAAGAAGATGATAACTTCAAAACGCTAAAAGGAAGATGATACCTTCAAAACCTTCAAAAGTTAAGGGCTTCTGTCCACTTCGTGGGCCTCAGCCCCTGGGCAGAAGAACCTCCCAGGCCCTTTTCCTTGCCTTCCTCTAAACACAAGACACAGTTGAAACAATAAACGCAAGGCTTATGTTAGGGTCCAACCTTGAGCAGTTATGTTTTTATTCTTGGCACTGATGCATGACAAATAATACATAGGTACTGTGGTATATGTGTTTGTAAATGAAGACCGATAAGACAAGATTATAGTTAGACCTAAATAAGAACTATGTAGGATAATTCTGGTAAATTGGATCTAAGAATCGGTAAAAATTAAAGGGACTCGACTATAATTATAGTGGGGAAAATGAAATGGAGGCTTTCTTTTGTATTCATTTTCTGTTGGTGGTTTGTTCCATGCCCCCCCTCCTCCTTATGGGATTTAAAAATCTACTTACAATGCTTTTTGTGATGAGAACCTGAGTATAATAACATGTATTCCATCTGCTATTGCCATAAGTGACATGCATATGGTAGCAAGCAAATGGAACAGGCCTTTGAATTTGCTTTCAGAATCCTTGGTTTTTGATGATTCTTTTAAAGAATCCAAGCTTCAATGTTTCCCAACAGTTGTACAAATAGGCATAAGGAGTCCGTGGTCTTTGGTTTGAAATATTTTTAATCAAGGTTTTAAATTTCATTGGATAGAGGTGTCCTAGTATCTCCATGGAACAGGATGCCCCGCTATCCTATCCTATCCCGACAATGGTCCTGATCATGCATCCTTATAGATATCCTCCGTTTTTCTCTCTGTTTTCTTTCCTTATTTGCTTTCTTTCTTTTGTTCTTTTCTTTCCTTCTTTCTTTTTTTTTTTCTTTTTTTCCACCTTCATTTCTTTCCTTTCCCTTTTCTTTCATTTTCTTATCCCTTTCTTTCATTTATTTTTCCTTTTTCTTCTTCTTTCTCTTTCTTTTTTCTTCTCCCTTTTTTTCTTCTTTTCTTTTTCTTGTCCCATCATTTCTTTCTTACGCTTTTCTTCTTCTTTCTTTGTTTCACTTTTTTCCTTTCATCATCTTTCGTTCTTTCTTTTCTTTTTTCTCTTTTCTCCCCGCATGGATGAGTTTCGGAGTCCCGACCTTGTCTCGGTCCCATTTTCTCACAAAAATGGGATAGGATGGCTGGGATGCCCTTTGTCCCGCTGGTATATAAAACCTTGCATTTTTTATGTTCTTGCATTGCATTGATTCTCTTGTGCTAGGAGTGTTAAACATAAATCATAAAAGGTTTTTAATTTTAATTGTTCGAACAGTAAGTTGTTTTTGGTGCGGTCCTTATCTCTGTAGTTCACATTGTTTCCATTATTTTGAACCAGATGCTATACAACTTGGTTTTTTGCCTAGGGATGTTGCAAAGTGGGTATCACCTCTCAGTGATGCTGGGTTCTTTAGTTTTTCTGCCTATATCTATCCGAAAGAAGCCCTTGCATCTGCGTTTGAGGGAAGCAACATGAAAGTGCAGCTCGTACTTCGTGTATCACAGGCATATCGAGCACTGAAACTGCATTTTTATAATTCTTTTGAAGAAACAACTATGCTGATCATCTGTAATGTGTTCTAATGGAAGTTTTAGATCATGTAGATGTGACAGAGTTTGCTATGCGATGCAGGGGCCAAAATTCTCTGAAATATCAAGGTTGATCCAGGCTCACCATGTTGCTTCATTATGCTCACTACTTTCATCCATACAGAGGTGCCTTGGCCTTTGGCGCTTGCAAGAGGTAGTGTTATGGTCCTTGACAATGTTCATTTAGAGTTTTAGGACTCAGTTGAATTTTAACTATTTTAAATTTGGAAATGTAGTCTTAGATGAATATTCAACAGATCAGAGCATGTGTAGTACAAGATAGGAATTAATTGAGCATTTCCAACTTCTTCGTAATATCTTTGTGGAAAATCCATTCCTGAAAGAAACTGAATATGGTGGAAATTGTGCTGTTAAAAATATTTATATGAAGGAAATTTCATATTGTCAAACAAGCTTCTGTACGAGTTCCCAGAGTGGTTACCAGCAAAATATTGAAACTTTTAGGTAACATTTGTATATTAAATGAATGCCAAGCTGAAATTGGGAATTTATGACCCACAGGGCTTCTATTTCCAATTTAAAGTTGTTGCATCATGAAGGGCAAACATGCAAATCACTAGCTTATCTAGGCAGGTTTTCTATGACATGAAATTAGTTGCAATATGATTATTGATTTTACTGATACAACAAGAAAATTCCTTTTATCATCTAGTTAGTACCTAAACTTCAGCAATCCGACCATATTTGCTTTTAACATCTTTAATAGCGTACAAGGCAAAGAAGTCTCTTTCCCCATCCCATTTCTATCCTTGCCAAATCTCACCGGGCAATCAAGTTCCTTGAAGATTAACTCCTTTTGCTACCTGAGTTATGAGAAAGCAATTGGTTGATATCATATGTTTGTTTTTCTTCAAAATAGGTGTTGTCTCGTTACAAGTGGTTTGATTCACTGGAGACAGATTTTATATATGGTGAGGATAAAGCTAACTAGTTGTTGTTTGGTTAAGCTTAATATTGATAAGTGGTCTTACTGTTTTTTTCCCTTCCATCTGTAAAGGTTCCTCCTCGATAGGAACTTCTGTCAATTCACAATTTTTGGCTGCCTTTTCGGCAGCTGCTGGGAAAAGGTCGTATCAGTATCCTGACTCTGAAGAGTCTGATCCAGAGGTAATTTTTTTCTTTCTAGTTAATCTCAGCCTGCTTCTATTTTACTGTTAATGCTGTTCTCAAGATCCTTGTTTCTTCTTGTTTTTTAAGTGGGGTTGCTGGACTGCTGTTCATGAGTCGAGAAATCCATCAATGAGGATCTTATTTCCTACCATTGAAAGAGTGAAAAATGGATCCTGTGGTATCCAGCCTTTCAGATGCTTGCTTTCCCTGTCGGAGGTATTTTTTCTAAATAAAAAGGAAGAAATTTTATATGGCTTTACTTGTGACCTTCTAAAAATGAGTGCATAATTTCCAAATATGTAAATCATCTAGTTTATTTGGATATTTTCTATAAATATAATTGGATATTGTGGCTTCTGAGTCTGTATTTAGAGGCTGTTGTGTTATGACTTTGAAGTTTATTCTGTATGCACACCTAATGAGACAGTTATCTTGTGAGGGAGTGATTACTATTTTGATCTACTGGTATTATTTTTGCTTTGATGAATGGACGTTGCTGATGAAATTTTGATTAAGAATCTGAATTTCTGCCCTTGGTTTCAGTTGCTTTGATGAATTTGTTTTCTTATGAGTGTTGCCTGTAAAGTTCTCATGTATTTGGATTTTAGTGGTTACCCTGTATTACTCCTATTCTGTGGTTTTTTGGTTCTTTTCTTTTGTTTCCCTGGATTTTATTGGTTGCCTGTAAATTTGATCGGCATCCTTTTTAGAAAGAAACATAGCATCTTCTTCTTTTCTTTTTTGTTTTATATAATTTTTGATGCTTTGCTGATATTCTGTTTATTTTAGATATCTATGAGGCATCCTCCTTTCTGATACTAGGTCAATGAGATGGGATAACCATCTATTTTAAATGAAATTCTGGCTCCTTTGTTTCTTGGTGAATTGCTGTTTATCATCTTGCCATTAAAGAAATGTGACTTACCAGTTCGCAATATTGTGCGCGCGCGTGTGTGCACATCTGCATCTACTTTTCCTGATGATCAACAATTCTTGTCATAGAATTATTTTCTTATGAGTATATTTGTTTGTTCAACTTGAGCTCACCCTACCCATGTATTGCTCTTTGGCAGAAAACATGGCAAGGATTGAGAACTGCAGATATATTTCATGATGCCATTCCTCATCCTTGTAACAGAGTAGGATATCCAATGCATGTCAAGGTAGCGTCTTCTCGAGATGATCATTTAGCTTATTATGTTATCAAGATTAATAGTTCTAAGTGTTGTAGGTTGCTCGTAGGCGCTTTGTGTCCAAAGCAACCATGTCCTCATTTGGCTGGATATATTGCGGATCTCACAATTTTAGCCCAGCTGCTTGGGGACGCACTGCTTCAAGTCTAAGATTGCATATTTGCAACTATGAACTTGGTATTTTATTAATTGTCCCCCCCTCTGATACATCAGAGGGAACTGCTGGAAAGGGTTTTAATCTAGATGATATTACCCTGCCATTCGTCATGCCTGCGCCAAAATACCAAGATAGTGATAGGCCGGCAACTGCACAGGCCATGCGGGAGGCTGTTGCTGTTCTACAGGAGTCATCGGTGGCGGTTGCCATGGAAGAGGTGAATGAGGATATCCCAGATGAAGAAGAGGAAGCGTTTGAGGCATCTGATTATTTCATCGAAGAGAGAGAGGAGGAGAAAATCTATGCAGAGATGCTTTGGAGCCAGGTGGACTCTGAAAGCTGATCCAATTTGAAATCAACTATTCTTTATATTTGGAGTTGCAGCTGCACAGTAACCACAGCCTACTTCTGGTAACCAGCAAATGAATGGTTTCAGAGTGGGGCTGCTTCTAAAAGATGTGTCATATGTCAGGCTAAAATGCTGAAGTATAACTTGGAGGCAAGAAGCCAATTATTCATCGATATTGAAAAATAAGATATGGGGCAATGTAAAGACAAGTTGGAGTTTCAGGAGTCTCTGTACCATGCAATTGGTCCATCAGTACATTCTTTGGACTTGGAAGGCTATGATGTATACGATTGAATTATCATTATGTATATAACTTAAATCTATTTCTATGCAAAAATGAGGACAAACTTCATTTGCGGGAATGTTGATTCTTTTCTATACAGAAGCTGCACTATTTCAAATTTGCTTGCTGCTTATAAGTCTGGTTTCGGTCCAGGCATTGTGATAGAATCTATAAAAATACCTGTTCGATTCTGGCTGATAGCCTGAACCAGATCTGTTGGAATTTGCTTGGTGCAGCACCTAGAAACTCAGCTCGCTTTTGCTGATGGGACCATGCATATTGTTGCAGGTCAGGCAATCCTTGCTTGTGTGCTGGCAATTGAGGGGGGTTTCTTGAGTCATCGAGTAATCGGTGAGTTGGGATGCATTAATAACAAAACAAGATTATAAATAAATTAATTAATTTAAAAAAAAAAAAGGAGAAAAGAGAAAGAGTACACATTGTTTACATGATTTGATTATTGACCGACGCCATAGACAGCTAATGCAAAAATTTTATTATATATATATATATATAAGTTTTGAGGTAGTAGATCAAATTTAATCGCTTGGATCATTGATGTAGAATTTTCATTATAGAATTTTGATCTGACTAGATCTGAGTCTAAATTCTGTTAACTTGATTCTAGCTTTGCTTTCTCTCTCTCTCTATATATATATAAAAGTTTTGAGGTAGTAGTTTTGAGGTAGTAGATCATATTCAATGGCTTGGATCATTGATGTTGGATCTCTATTATAGAATTTTGATCTGACTAGATCTGAGTCTAGATCCTGTTAACTTGATTCTAACCTTGCTCTCTCTCTCTCTCTCTCTCTCTCTCTCTCTATATATATATATATATATATATATATATATATATATATATATATATATATATATATATATATATATATATATATATATATATATATATATATATATATATATATATATATATATATATATATATATATATATAGCTGGGGAAATGCCTGAGGTCAACATTGTGCACATGGACCATGCTTCTCAGTGGGCCTTGATGCTCATGGGGCCCGCGTGTGCTCTCGTGCTTGCACGTCTGGGCTAGCCCTGCGCATGGTCGGCCCTACGCCGTGCATTACCAGGCCTGGCCTACGCTGCCATCGGCTTGTGCCAGCCCATGGGCCATACCACCTGCTCCCGACGCTCCATCGCATGAATTTCCTTCGTCTGAACTCTATTTGGGCTGTTCTTAGGCTCGTTGGATTTTGTTCTTATAAGTCTGGTTTCGGTCCAGGCATTGTGATAGAATCTATAAAAATACCTGTTCGATTCTGGCTGATAGCCTGAACCAGATCTGTTGGAATTTGCTTGGTGCAGCACCTAGAAACTCAACTCGCTTTTGCTGATGGGACCATGCATATTGTTGCAGGTCAGGCAATCCTTGCTTGTGTGCTGGCAATTGAGGGGGGTTTCTTGAGTCATCGAGTAATTGGTGAGTTGGGATGCATTAATAACAAAACAAGATTATAAATTAATTAATTAATTTAAAAAAAAAAAAAGGAGAAAAGAGAAAGAGTACACATTGTTTACATGATTTGATTATTGACCGGCGCCATAGACAGCTGATGCAAAAGTTTTATTATATATATATATATAAGTTTTGAGGTAGTAGATCAAATTTAATCGCTTGGATCATTGATATAGGATTTTCATTATAGAATTTTGATCTGACTAGATCTGAGTTTAAATCCTGTTAACTTTATTCTAGCTTTGCTTTCTCTCTCTCTCTATATATATAAAAGTTTTGAGGTAGTAGTTTTGAGGTAGTAGATCATATTCAATGGCTTGGATCATTGATGTTGGATCTCTATTATAGAATTCTGATCTGACTAGATCTGAGTCTAGATCCTGTTAACTTGATTCTAACCTTGCTCTCTCTCTCTCTCTCTCTATATATATATATATATATATATATATATATATATATATATATATATATATAGCTGGGGAAATGCCTGAGGTCAACATCGTGCACATGGACCATGCTTCTCAATGGGCCTTGATGCTCATGGGGCCCGCGTGTGCTCTCGTGCTTGCACGTCTGGGCTAGCCCTGCGCATGGTCGGTCCTACGCCGTGCATTACCAGGCCTGGCCTACGCTGCCATCGGCTTGTGCCAGCCCATGGGTCATACCACCTGCTCCCGACGCTCCATCGCATGAATTTTCTTCGTCTGAACTCTATTTGGGCTGTTCTTAGGCTCGTTGGATTTTGTTCGTCATCTCGGACCTTGTTTTAGGTTTGTTGTGGACTAAATCTCGAATCATTTTGCTCAACAATCTCTACCTTGACTCGATGTTCGGCCTCCACCTGTCTTTGAGAGCTTATAATCCATCTCACCTCCATGTCCTAGGGCATGTCTGTTGTCTCATGGATGGACAAATATGGGAGTCGAGCTAGATCGCTCGATCTCACCTCCATCATGGGCTGTGCCCACTCTGACCAAAGATCTGCTCGAAAAAATTTTCTGTGGCAATAGGAACTTTACTCTGCAATGTCGCCTTTCATCCTTCCAAGTCTCCTATCTCGTGCCTGATCTACCACCTGCAGCTCTACCCCACACTAGGCTTCCTCTGGCTCCTGAAGCTCTACCTTGTACTAAGCTTCCTACTAGATAGTAATGTCCTCTCATCCTCTTCTCCTCTAGAATAATCCTATTGCTGTGCATGACCTTCCTGATAAACTGAATAACATGAATGTAAAGACAAGTTGGAGTTTCAGGAGTCTCTGTACCATGCAATTGGTCCATCAGTACATTCTTTGGACTTGGAAGGCTATGATGTATACGATTGAATTATCATTATGTATATAACTTAAATCTATTTCTATGCAAAAATGAGGACAAACTTCATTTGCGGGAATGTTGATTCTTTTCTATACAGAAGCTGCACTATTTCAAATTTGCTTGCTGCTTATAAGTCTGGTTTCGGTCCAGGCATTGTGATAGAATCTATAAAAATACCTGTTCGATTCTGGCTGATAGCCTGAACCAGATCTGTTGGAATTTGCTTGGTGCAGCACCTGGAAACTCAGCTCGCTTTTGCTGATGGGACCATGCATATTGTTGCAGGTCAGGCAATCCTTGCTTGTGTGCTGGCAATTGAGTGGGGTTTCTTGACTCATCGAGTAATTGGTGAGTTGGGATGCATTAATAACAAAACAAGATTATAAATAAATTAATTAATTAAAATAAAAAAAAAAGGAGAAAAGAGAAAGAGTACACATTGTTTACATGATTTGATTATTGATCGACGCCATAGACAGCCGATGCAAAAGTTTTATTATATATATATATAAGTTTTGAGGTAGTAGATCAAATTTAATCGCTTGGATCATTGATATAGGATTTTCATTATAGAATTTTGATCTGACTAGATCTGAGTTTAAATCCTGTTAACTTGATTCTAGCTTTGCTTTCTCTCTCTCTCTCTATATATATATAAAAGTTTTGAGGTAGTAGTTTTGAGGTAGTAGATCATATTCAATGGCTTGGATCATTGATGTTGGATCTCTATTATAGAATTTTGACCTAAATCTGAGTCTAGATCCTGTTAACTTGATTCTAACCTTGCTCTCTCTCTCTCTCTCTCTCTATATATATATATATATATATATATAGCTGGGGAAATGCCTGAGGTCAACATTGTGCACATGGACCATGCTTCTCAGTGGGCCTTGATGCTCATGGGGCCCGCGTGTGCTCTCGTGCTTGCACGTCTGGGCTAGCCCTGCGCATGGTCGGCCCTACGCCGTGCATTACCAGGCCTGGCCTACGCTGCCATCGGCTTGTGCCAGCCCATGGGCCATACCACCTGCTCCCGACTCTCCATCGCATGAATTTCCTTCGTCTGAACTCTATTTGGGCTGTTCTTAGGCTCGTTGGATTTTGTTCGTCATCCCAGACCTTGTTCTAGGTTTGTTGTGGACTAAATCTCGAATCATTTTGCTCAACAATCTCTACCTTGACTCGATGTTCGGCCTCCACCTGTCTTTGAGAGCTTATAATCCATCTCACCTCCATGTCCTAGGGCATGTCTGTTGTCTCATGGATGGACAAATATGGGAGTCGAGCTAGATCGCTCGATCTCACCTCCATCATGGGCTGTGCCCACTCTGACCAAAGATCTGCTCGAAAAAGTTTTCTGTGGCAATAGGAACTTTACTCTGCAATGTCGTCTTTCATCCTTCCAAGTCTCCTATCTCATGCCTGATCTACCACCTGCAGCTCCACCCCACACTAGGCTTCCTCTGGCTCCTGAAGCTCTACCTTGTACTGAGCTTCCTACTAGATAGTAATGTCCTCTCATCCTCTTCTCCTCTAGAATAATCCTATTGCTGTGCATGACCTTCAAGATTTCATCACCAGCTATCCATCTGTAGCTGTTTGAAGCCAGTCTCCTCAGTAAGATAAGATTCTGTCTAAAATTGGATATGCATTAGACCTCCCCCAATCTCCTCACTGCACCATCATGTATCCTCTAGTTGACTGTCCTGATGCCTCTGATCGTATAGCTTGATCTATCTAACAGATGAATAGCATTCTCACTACTCTCCAGGAAGTCAAACTGCTTCTTTCTACAATAAATATGATAGGTGCATATAGAATCTAAAATCTACTGCTAGGAAGAAATAGATACCTCATCAGATATTAATAAAACATCATCTTCTAACTCGCTATTGGCCGTCACTGCATTAGCCCTTATTCGATCTTTGAGTTGAGGGCAATCTCTGACACGATGCTCCAACTTATCACACCGATAGCACCTAATCTTGCGAGATTCCTCATCTTGGACCTAGATCATCCTATTGCCGCTCCGTCTGCTGCCACTTGCTCCTCTAGAAATCGCCAAAGTTGAGCTGCCACAGGATTCACAAGTGAACTCAAGTCGAGCCAATCTTGCATAAGACTGACGATGGGATTTGATGAGTTATCCATGACATCCGTCAAGTCGAAACTCACGAAAGGACTAAATTATATGTTAATTATACCTAAAAGTTCATACTTTTATTTTACTGGGTTGCTACTATATACTGCTAGATATCACTAGTGGATTATGGGATCCACGAGCATCATCTTGATGATTGATGATTCTCGATGGGTAGTATTAAAATTGTTCCAACCCATCGAAAGAAATTTTGATGATATTATGATAGAAATCATAATGTATTTCACTACCAGACAGAATAGAACCTACGGGATCACATACAAAAAATATTTTTGTCTAATCCAATGGTTGATCGACGATTGTAAATCATTAAGGATATAATTATCAATATGATTGATGATTAACCAAATAAAAAAATTATACGAGGATTAATTAGTAATTTGATTACTAATTGGCTCAATTTGATTGAGCAATAAGTTTTAGATCAAGTCTAACTGAATTGGATTTAGTTTGACTTGAATTGGGTTTAGTTTGATTGAGTTATGAGATGACTCAATTACAAGGGATTCAATTTCTGATCTGATCTAAATTTGGATTCAATTAAATCTTAATTGAATTAGAATTTAATCTGATTAGGGACCTAATTAGATTATATTCAATCAGGTATTTGGGTCTAAACTAAATCAGATTTGGTTTGAGGCTCAATCTAAAATCCTAGAGTCTCTTTCGTGAAGAAGTCCTTCCATTTGCCAACCCTTTCCCATGCACTTTCTCTCCTTATGCAAATTTTATATTTGCGTGAGGATTTCTATACCTATAATCCTCTTGGTTGGCCACTCTTTCTCTCTTTTGGATAGGGATAAAGTTTGGTTACGATCTCAATTAAAATTTGAATAAAAGATAGAGTTCGACTCTGGTTTTCTTTTAGGTGCCATCTTAAAAGGACCTGCCTTTGGGATGCCAAATGAGTTTTTTCAGATCAAAACCATCCCTGGCCAACCACTAGAGAGAGAGGGGGACTTCTTGGCATCCTCTTTTTGGAAGTTTGAAGGGGAGATACCATTGGTTCTAGGCGTGGGACTCCGAGGAAGAAATTTGTGCTGCTGCTACCTCTTCTTCTACCTCCATTGCTTCTTCGATTGAAGATTGTCTTCAAGATCTGAAGAAGAACCAGATCAATCATCAAGATGTGTTCTCTGTAAGGAAGTTAGCATCCCAGGGAGATAGATGAGCCTCGAATCAGATCGAACTTCGTGTGGATATCTGTGGAGGATGGGCACTTGCATGGCTCAAGAAACCAATCAAGTCCTCGATCATCGGCTGCAAAGTTCTTTGAACCACACCAAGGTATAAGATCTGATCTCATATATTATTTTCAAATTACATATATCTTAGATCCATGTTAGAAAAGATTATTAGATCTGATCTAATGCATGATAGATTAATAGTTAATCTAGATTCATTTTCGTTGCAATTTCAAAATAATTTTGAAATACATGCATGTAACCTTCCCTACTTTCCAACACATTGAGCCTTGATCGCCCCAAAATCATATTATAGGCTGAAGGTACTCGGACTATGAGGAAGTTAAGAAAAATAGTAGCTTGACGAGGTTCTTGACTTGTTGTAACTGAAAGAACTATTTTTCTCTCCATCTTTACAGAATCACTAGAGAATCCGACTAAAGATGTGCCGACTTTTTTCAATCGATCAGCAGATAATCGTATTCAGGAGAAAGTATCATAAAATAATATATTAGAACTTCTATTATCAACTAATACTCTTTTACATCATAATTTGCTATAGTCATAAAAATGACAATAGCATCATTATGAGGAGTTTGGACTCCTCGAAGATCATCATTAGAAAAGAAAATAATATTTTTTACTCACTCTAGCTTCGAAGAGTTCTCTGAATATTCTGCCCTCCAGGCAGCGTCCCTCCAGAGATTATGTTGACCACGCTTGCCGTTGGTTGATTGTTGATCACCTCCTTGGGTTGTGGCCGAGGTTGTTGATTAGTAGGCACTTGGCCTAGATGATCACGTAGATATTTGCCGAGACATCTCTATCGAATTAGGGCTTCTATCTTGTCCTTCAACTGGATACACTCTTCAATGTCATACCCATGGTTCCGATGAAACCGACAATACTTTCTTTTGTTGTAAGTTGTTGGTGGAGCCTTCACTAGTTGGGGTATGTGGAGGTAATTCTACCCATCAATTTTCATGAGGATCTATGCTCGGGGAGCGAAGGAGGGGGGGTGTAGTTGTCATAATTGTAGCCTAGAGTTTTTGGCTTCTAGCTTTGTCATCAAGGTGGAGCCTCCTCATTGCTTCGAGCCTTGGTAGGATCCTCTGAGGCTCTATTCTTCTTTTGCTTTTTATTTCTCTTAGCATGACACCAATCAGTGGCATCTTTCTCGGCACGCATATACTTTTGTGCGCGCTCAAGGAGTTTGGAGTAGGATCGGGAGAACTTCCTGTCCAGAGAATAAATGAACTTGGAATTTCGAAGTCCTTGCTTCATAGCTGACATGGCCATGACTCATTGTGATCATGGATCTCTAAGGTAGCGGCATTTGAAGCGTGCTATATAGTCTCTCAAAGACTCTCCTTTTTGCTGGTAGATGGAGAAGAGGCTAATAGAATTTCATGGCATCCTTCTGTTGGTGCTGAAGTGCATCATGAATCGTTGCTCAAACTGCTCGAAAGAGTGGATGCTTTCCGACTGAAGTCTGGAGTATCAGATTCGATCAGTTTTTTGAAGCATAGCCAGAAAGGCCAAGCAAAGGAGGACATCGATTATCCCCTGAATTAAGCATAAGAGCCTTATAGCTCTAAAGATGGTCGAGTGGATTAGTGGAGCCATCATAAGACTCAAGTTGAGGCATCTTAAAATGAGTCGGAATCAGCTCGTCCATGATTTATTAGAAGAAAGGAGGATGAGTATTGAACCCAAAGCCATCTGACAAGCCTTGGTTGTCCACCTAAAGTTTAGCAAGTCAACGATCAATTTTCTGTAGTTTTCGATCATAGTCATCATCGAGTTCATTATGATGTCAGGAATACCCTAGAGTGGAGTCTTCCCCAAATAAGCTTTAAGGAGAACGACATCGCTTCTCCTTCCTCGAATTTTGCCAAGGAGATCGTTGCTCCTCGAGGGTGGCACGATGCGAGTGCTGAATAGGTTGACGTTGCGGTGATGGAGGTTGTTGAGGACCTTGCCGGCTATGTCTGGAAGGGGCAATGTACGGTGCCGGCTCTTTTGATGATTGCCGCTGTAGTCATTTTTCTGTAGTCTATTGCAGATTGTGGACAGTCTTCATTAGAATTTTGACTTGTTGAATTAACATAGCAAACTATTGCAAGTCTGCCATGGCCATAGGACATGAAACACTAGGCTCCACATGTTGAGTTGGGTGCTCTTCACATTGTAAAGAGTGTCTAGCAGTACCTGTGGATGCATTCTGAGCTTTCATTCTTGCCATAATTCTTCCTTTTTTTTAAGGATATAAATATCCTCCCTACTTGGTGTACCAATTTATTGCCACTAAACTCTAGCAAAGTTTTCGAATGGATGTCAAGTAAGCATGTCTTGTGATAGATGAACCTGCAAAAAATTCTCTCACCCAAAATTATCCAATGAGAAATTCTCTTATGCTTAAGTTAGCCAAAGGGAGCAATAAAAAAATAAAGAAATGAGAGCTTAATTAACCAAAAAAAAAAAAAAAGCTTACTCGAGTCCTCCTCTCACCTTCCATTACATAAGGATGGAATTTGCCGTTACCTCGTAACCTTCGCCGTTGGAGTACGGCAACGTGAAAGTTACCAAAGTTTAGTGGACAGTTACTCTGGCTCATGATTTCTCAATCATGAGCAATTAATGCCCTCATCGTGCATTGTAACTATTTTGACCCCTGATCTTCCGAATCGTGGGTTACTATTTCTTCATAATTGCTCGCTTAGAGGCCAAGTAAGATTGTTGGTTTGATACCGACGTAGTTGATATGTAAGTAGTTGCATTGAACATTCTCGATGGACATCCAGGTAGGTCTGATGATGTAAGCGGTTATGGGGACACCACCAAAGTCGTAGTTCCAAATAAATGCCCCAACAAGAAGAAAGAGCTAGGTAAAGAACTGAAAAGAACTCTTGAGGCCTCTTACAAGTAAGAGGAGTCAAACTCATTATTTCGGTATCTATAATCTTTTGAATAAGTTTACTTTTCTCCTTCAAAAATTTTTTTTCTACTATTTTTCTTGATTTATTTGAGGTTGTTCTGGACCTTGGATCGGCATTTTCCATCTACTCTAGATGATATGCTGCTCTATGGGAACAAGGTATGTGGCCAGTGCTTGCATTTATATAACTGCAGCAGCGTGTGAATTTTGCAGCTTAATTTGAACGTGAGAGCGCCTTTCTCTACGTTGGCCCCTATGAGCTGATCCTGCAAAGTTATTTGCAGGCCAAATATTGCAAGACAAACCAAACGGAAGGTGCATTTGAGCTTCAAGTTTTAGCTCTACGGAATAAGTGAAGTTTGATGAATTGATCTCAGAAACTTATAACAAGCCAATCCCCTCCTCAAGAGAAACGGGCGATCCGATACAGGATCCATTTCATTCTCATCTGGCGACCGAAGAGGTGATGGTGCAAATAATGTAATTAAATAGAGTAATACTAAACCGGGGATGCGCTTATATTTTCCATGACTCGAGCGTTGCAACTCGAATTTAAATGAATGCACGGTTGCTACCGTTTATCATTCCACTCCTTCGGACTCCACCTCCCAGAGAACCAGCCTACTCTGTTCGTATCCCCATTTCGCTCTTGCAGTGTTCTGTCACCAAAAATCTCCTCTTTGGTTTCAGCTTCCTACGATCTTCACCTCCGTTCATGCAATAACCTCTACTCGCTCGAACAGATACATTCAAATCTCACCACTACCGGTCTCCTCCAGCACAGTCCTCACCTGATCGCCCAGATCATTGTGAACTACTCCAAATTCGGCCTCTTGGACCGTGCCGGCAACCTCTTCGACGCTGTTCACGCGAACAGGTCCTTCCTATGGAACACCATGATCAGGGTCTATGCCTCTTCCAGCCACTACGACGAGGCACTCCATCTTTATTCTTTCATGCGCCCAACAGGTATATAGCCCAACAACTATACGTTTCCATTTGTTCTCAAGGCATGCGCATCAAAATCCATGCTTCGAAGAGGGAGAGGTCTCCACTGCGAGGCTCTGAAGACCGGGTTTGATTTGGACATCTTCGTGCAGGCGGCGTTGGTAGATATGTACGCTAAATGTGGTGGGATAGACGATGGGTGCCAGGTTTTTGATGGAATGTTGGAGAAGGACATCGTGAGCTGGACGACAATGATCACGGCTTATGAGCATTCCGCGCACCCTCGGGAATCGCTGCTGCTTTTCCTTCAGATGCAAGCACAGGGTATTGGTGGAGATCAGGTCACGGCCATCAGTGTTGCCTCAGCAATCGCCCAGCTAGCAGATATCAAAAGGGCTCGGTCTTTTCACGCCCATGTTATCCGGAATGGATTCCGTCGGCATGTTGAAGTGGCGAATTCCCTCATCGCCATGTACTCAAATTGTGGCGATGTTAAAAGAGCACGTCTGGTTTTTGATGGAATGAAGGAAAGAGATAACATATCATGGAATTCAATGATCTCCGGTTACAGCCAAAATGGCAATGCTTCTGATGCTCTGTTACTTTTTGAACAGATGCGGGTGCATGGGCCTGAAGCCAATATGGTGACAGCCCTGGCTCTCGTCTCAGTGTGCTCTCAGTTGGGGTCTCTTCACCTCGCCAGACAAGTCCATAGCTTGATCATTAGTTGGAAACTGGAGATCAATACGTTGCTGTGGAATTCGCTGGCGGACATGTATCCAAGTGCGGGGATATGGACTCTGCAGCGCAGATGTTCAATGATAACTGTGCGAGCACGAAAGATGCCAGCTCACGGAATGTGATGATCTCTGCATATGGCCTTCATGGTCCTGGATGGGAAGCACTCAAACTCTACCAACAAATGCGTGCCGAAGGAATTGAGCCGGATGATATTACCTTCACATCGCTTCCATCCGCTTGTAGCCGTGCAGGTCTTCCGGAGTTAGGCAGGGAAGTTCTCAACAGCATGAAGGAACTCTCCATGTTGCCCATGGCCAAGCACTATGCATGCATGGTCGACCTCCTTGGCCGAGCAGGGCTTCTGGATGAGGCATTTTATCTGATTGCGGAAATGCCATCGGAACCGAATGATGCTGTGTGGGGGGCCCTTCTAGGTGCTTGTAGAATCCATGGCAAGTTGAAGTTAGGGGAACTAGCAGCTAAAAGACTGCTCTGCCTCGAGCCTGAACACACTGGGTACTACGTGCTGATGTCGAATGTAAATGCTGCATCGACCAGATGGCATGAAGTTGGAAAGGTGAGAGAAGCCATGAGAGACAGAGGGTTGAAGAAACCAGCAGCTTTTAGTGTGTTAGAGTTTGGTAGAGAAGTTCATGGATTCCATGCAGCCGATCAGTTCCATCCAGAGCACGTAAAGATATATGGAAAGATCGAAGGTTTGACCGCCGAGATGAAGACGAAAGGATACGTGCCTGATGGGTCATGTGTTTTGCATGATGTGGAGGAGGAAGACAAGGAGCACATTCTCAAACTCCATAGCGAGAAGCTGGCGGTTGCCTACGGCATTACGAGATTACATGATGGGTTACCCATCAGAATTATCAAGAATCTACGGATGTGCAATGACTGCCATGTGGCTTTCAAATTCATCACACAAGTCTGCAAGAGGATGATCATCATGCGTGATGCAAATCGTTCCCATCATTTTCAGGATGGATCCTGCTCGTGCAATGATTACTGGTGACTGCTTGGAGCTTGAATAGCCCGAGGTGTACAGAATGGAGGATGAAATCAAAGGGATATCGGATGGTTTACTGACCGGGCAACTTTATTTCTGTTTAAAGTTATTCATTGGGCTTCCTCGGAGTCTTAGTTAGCTTGTTTGTTTTTTCGCAATTTTCTTGCCAATTATTCCTATTTAACCGAGACAACGCGCAACTCAAGTCTTCAAAAATCGTTTCTCTACCATTTTCACCCTCAATCAGGCTTGTCGTCAAGGGTTCAACTTCCTCGAGCTTCTGAAATTTTGCATGATCACCGCTTTTGCACTGGTCTTCGCCCCCTTTCCCGTAGCCTTCTGGCGCAGACCTGGACCTCCCCTTTATTTGCTCCCTTTGTTCATTATCAAATGAAGCAACCTTGTCATGTGATACAAGTTTCTACGGTTTGGAAGCTTATAGAAGAGAGCTTGTTCTTTACGTTTATTCTGGCCACCAACTGGCTACGAGTGGTTAAGACCATAGCTCACCATCTTGTATATGATTACCTTCATCAAGAGAACCTCACTTTTTCCTTTTTTTTTTTCTTTTCTTTTCTTTTCTTTTTTCGTATCGAACATTTTATGATCGATTTTATCTTAAGTCCCACGCTGGGAGGTGCCCACCTCTCCTCGCTGCTTTCTTCTTATTATAACTATTTGGGGCGATACATTTGGGGGACGCTTATTTAGACTTGAATCCAGGGCCACCTCTTAGGTAACGCTCAGGTCTACGATGGATGTACGCAATAAGATTTTCAAATAGTCAGTCTCGTCAGCAAATCATGTAGCACGCATCAAATGCTCTGGATAGTGCATTTTTTCTGTTAAATAATCCCCCATCCGTTTCATGTGGGAAATGGTCGGTCTCTTTCCACATTCACAAAAAAAATGTTCAACAAGTAAACTTTCTTCATTCGTTTGATTAGTTGCAAAGGCTCAGAATAATAGAGCAATGGATGCACAAACATGAGAGCACCGATTCCGTATAAGAGATTGGTTCTCTCTCCGACTGGCCACATCTTTTGCCATCTAATCGGGGACCACCATTTCTGGTCTGATCGAGTGCAGCGCCACTTCCATGTGGTGTGCAGGCTCACTATATCTTAGATTTTATTCAAATGCCATGCAGGGGGACCATCAGTCCTGGTTAGGCTGACCGCACCGGTTCATGTACGACAGAAAGCTCTTTTGGATGATTTGAGATACGTAGCAAAAATTATGAAACAACCTTCTGTCCCTTTCAAAAGCTGGAAAATATTTGCTACGGAAAAGCTCCAACTTGGAATTTCTGAACAAATCTCGACTTGAGTCGTACAAAATCATAACTCGAATCCAAGTTTAAAAACTATTTGCATAAAGCATACTTGAATCTAAGTATTTTTAAAAATATTTTATAAAAATAGTTTTTCATATTCGAATAATTAGATAATTGAAAGCATCTGCAATATTCTTTATTATCATCTTTTGATACTAAAAACACTTTTTCAACTTAATCATCAAATACATGTTAAAGTTCTATACTACTTGAGAAATGTTGTTACAAAATAGTAAACAAATTTTCGTTAAAAGCTTAACCAGCGAAAGTTCCACCCTCTACTACTAACAAAAGCCCTATTACCTACAACAATGCTGAACAAGGCCTAATTCATTCACAGGCTTAAGCACCACCATCTTGAACCATCAAGGGAGAGCAACGTATACATACATACAGGAGTCCGGGCGAGATACATACATACATACATTATGCATAGATTATCATAACCTATCATAAACAGATTATCATGAATGCCCTACATAAATTATCAAAACATGGATAAACGACAGGTTAAATCTTATTGTTAAAGAAGTACGACCATGAGACCCCAAATTCCGCTAGAGAATGTTCAATTCGGAGGCTAGATTTAGTTTTGGAACCCTCCTTTTCACCATATGGACGAATCCAATGAATGAGTACGTCTCCTCAGCCACATCACGAGCCAATAGACTAGATATCCCTCCCAGACCCCATGCTCAAGCCATCAGGACTCGAACCTGGGCCACTTGGTTGGAAGACAAAGCCCATTCCACCGGGCTACCATCATGGTGGTCATGCTCCTATACGATGCTAGCAAGTAAAAAAATTGCTCTCAATCACCATTTCCCAAATCCTGCCAACCTCAAAGAATACAACTAACAAATCAATAATTCAAGCATGAGTTTGCTTTGAACTTTGGATTTTTTTGAACACACAACCAACGACAGCAAGAACAAATGACTTGAATCACTGAGTACCAAGATCCACAACAAATGACACTATGAAAAGACTCATCTGAAACAGGTCTTTTTTAATTCACATATATAATGACATATTTTACTGAGAAAGAACATCAGTGAAAACATTGAGTATTTCAAAGTAAAACAGCTTGCTTACAATGGAACAATCTTATAATGTTTAAGTAGCTATGATCCTTGTTGGCCAAAGAAACAATACGCGGCTACGATTCATAGTCTATAGTTTTCTTCCCACATAAAAATCAAATTTACCAAATCAAAGAAAGAAAGGAGGCAAGAAGAGCAGAGTCTTCAAGTTCTATAATGTTGGATAAAATGAATAGCTTTTCTATTTGCCCCATTACCAACATATCTTTAATAACTGTAGACAAACATCCTAACCTCCTTAGCAAAGCTGATAACTGACCCAAAACTGCTAGAATTCCCATTTGACTTTGGGCAGTGCATTTAAATGGACTTTGTAGGGCATAAAAGCACAACCAGACTTTTATAATCCATTGCTATTCATAACCATAAGAGATTTGCCATAAGTTTTTGATAGCTAATTGATGTTGTTAAGGTAATGAAATAACCACCACAAACACCAGAAGGCTGACAAGAACAAGCATTCAACTTCTCGCCTCCTCGTCCTTTATAGGCACTGGAATTTGTTAAATAGCACCATAACAGGTTTGAAGGAAGGAAATAAAATCTTCCCTAGCAAAAAATTGCAAGTCACTCTCTAAGATAGAATTATCATGGTAACATGAACTTTTCCACTGTATTCCTAGAGTTTGTTGGATGCCCTCCAACCTGTTGGCCTACAGATCACCAAAAGATCAGTTCAAGGTTCAAAAACTCACTTCCGGTCAAGCCAATCAAGTTTCAGTTTTGGCAGTTTTTGACACAAGTTTTGATGTTGCAATCAAAAGTTAGAAGAAAACAAAAAAAAAAACAGAAAATATGGGAGGAAAATAAAATAAGACAAATAAAAATATGTACACATAAATTTGAGCATATTGTATTGTTTAAAATCTCTGGCTTTCTGGTTCCGTGTTCTCAAATTGATAGTTCAAAACTATGTGAAATTACAAGATCTTCTAAAAAAACAATGAAAGTATTAAAGAATTATATTGCATTAAATTGGCAGATGACCATCAAATTATTAACCACTAAAAATGAAAATATCTATAGAAATAGAATATACTAACATGAAACAACATATGGACATGAACTTGATATAATATTTACCATCATATTAAGCATCAAATATTAGCACAGGATGTATAAATAAGGCCCTATTTGGGAATGACTGCATTTTTTTTGGTTTTCAATTTAAAAAACTAAAATATGAAACCAAGACATTCACACAAAAAAAAAAGTTTTATAGAGAAGTTTTTATTGTTTGCTTTCAAAAAAATCCAGTCTGGTTTTCGCAAAAGGAGAAAGCTATTGAAGCGACTCACTTTTTTTGAAAAGAGAAACAAGTTTTGTTTTACCTTACTGCCACCACTACCACCACAGCGGTCATCCCTGCCAGCGCCACCAACATCACCAGCACTTCTAGAAGTTTATGGTTTCAAAACAATCAACCATACCAAATATGTTAATACTTTTAAGAATTTAGGAAAAGATGGAAACAAATTTTCAGTTTTTAGGTTCAAAAAACCAGAAAACAGGCAGCAATGCCAAAGGTAACCAAAGTTATGAGAAAAGGACTTCAATAATATTTGCCCCATTTAGATGCCTGTAAGATTTCAGATCTAGCAAAACCAAGCTTGCATCTTGTAAATTCACTGCTCATGGAGCTTGTTCACCACAAAAACCACTTGTCTCCTACCTTAAATTTTCTAAAAAGCCCCAAAAAATCCTCCTGCATCTGAGAGATTTTCTCCTGGATGTCTTAGCATCAAACTCCTAAATGCTTCCAATGTTCTTAAAAATGACAAAAATTTATGTTTCTTTATAAGAAATTGCTTCCCACATGTTAGATTTTGTTGTCATCCATAAGAAAGTTACTGAAACTTGAAACAAGAAAAGAAAAATAATTAAAAAAAGACCATTTAGCCAAATGTACTTGAAGAATTAAAGAAACAGTCTAACTTGAAACTATGTACCAATTTAATAGGTAAACATACATCTGCAACCAGTTTTGGCCAGAACTGGTCAAACACAAAAGAAATTGGGCTGAAACCAGCTACTAGCCGGAAGATAATTGAGGTTTAAGGGTCAGCTTTGATTTGGTTCATCAGAACTGATGGCCAAAACCACAAACCTTGATAACAGAATTATGATCCCTTCATTATTCTGTCGATGCCAGATAGCTCTCGCTCCAGTGAGATATAAAATTTTATAAAATTAACCTCAAGATTTCATACTTTATGATATTCAATTTTATTACAGAAACAGATGCACAACAATCTATGGAACCTAACTTCCTTGCAAGAGGTTGGGAACCGAAGAGTTCCGCATAACACTTGCCAGACACTTTGAAAAAGATCTAAAGAAAGCTTCTTTCCTTTTCTCCCAACTTTTACAACAGTCCAACATCTAAAACTCCAACTTAATGACATCCAAATGCATATTCCTTGAAATTTTATTCAAAAACATTCAATATGCATTTATCACTCAGAGACTGTGGCAAACTCATATATTGACCTGATAACTCAAAGGAGGCTAGCCAGTTCTATGTCCCTTTTTCATATGATACAAACACACAGGCAAATGTCATTTTGGAGGATGTACTTTTTGCAACAATCACAAGCCAAAAACTCATCCAAGGTTGTTTTCTGACCAACAACTTTCTCTAAAACTAAGCTCTTTAACAGCCTTGGTGTACAGGACAAGCCTGAAAATGAGACTTCTAGGTCCAGACTCCTCCCTCAGGAATGAAAGACAACATCCATTACATTGTTGGGAAGAATAAAACATATACTTCTTTCAATTAACCCTCTCATCTGAAGTTCTTTCTGAAGACAATAATCTAATTAACCCTCTTTTTCTGAAGATAATAATCTAATTAACCCTCTCATCTGACAGTCTAATAGACTGCAACCACCGAACTTCTAGTCAAGAGGCTCCAAAGATTTACTCTAAGGAGAACCTTCATTCATTTCCCATTTTGTACATTATATCCTCAGGTCTGAGCAATAATAACATTTCCTCCAAAAAGCTTGCATTAGGCTACAATTCCAGTTCATAGATCGACTGACCAATGCTGTCTAGCAATTTAACAACCTATCATTGTTATTCGACACCACCTTCAAGATAAACTAATTCTCCCTCAATCTACATGCTCAAAATCATATCTTCTTTACAGCACTGGTCCAAGCATATCCATTTTAAACATATAATGCCAGTCCATTTCTATTCTTGGTTTACATATAACACGCCACCAACCAATATGCCTAGTGAGAATCCTCATTGGCCATACAAAAAATGAGTTATATATTTTCCATGAAGCAACTTCTTCTCCCATTTTTTTCAATATCTCAAATGAGACCCTAAAAGATGAAGATTCATATTTGGATTCGCATGAAATGTCAACTTCAATTATTAGCAAAAGTGCAATCCCTAGAGTTATCAAGGGCAACCAAAAAATGTTCTGATTTTGGTTAGATATTCTCACCTATAAACAAACTTACCTCAAGATTGAATAGAGGATAAAGCCAATAGAAAACAGCAGATAACAAACACTTAGTTGGTCCAACACCCCCCACCCTAAAAAAAACAAAAAATTGCTGAGGAAGGAAAATAATGAAACAAACTATGCCTCTTTGAATTGCCGAGCTTGTGAGAGCAAATGAAGTATAGATTCAACCAGGGTTGGCGGAACCATCCGGTTCGAGATGTGTTGAACTGTACCAGTTCCGGCCTTCAAAAGAAGACACCGATGAGGAACTAGGAGAGGGAGAAGGAAAGAGAGAAAAAGAAAGAGAGGGAAGATGAGGGAAGGAAAAGAAGAGAGAGAAACAACTTTGGAGTCTGTCTGAAGGGCCATCGCTACTGCAGTCGAGGTAGTGGGCGTCATCTGGATTTGACACAATAGAAAGGGGGAGAGGAAAAGGAAAGAGAGAAAAGAGAGAGAAGTGGAGGGAAGGAAAGGGAGAGGAAGAATGGCCTTCGGAGGGCCGCTGAGTCGACTGCCAGTGCTGTCGAGGTGGTGAACCTCTATTCGATCGAAGCGAAGGCTTCAATCCTTGTTTTGTTTTTTATTTTGATTTTGTCATGCATTGCCAAATTTCTTATTTTTTTTTAATCGCAAAATAATAATAATAATAGGAAAGTCAACAACGGAGTTGCCGACTTTATCTGATAAAATCAAAATAAAAAATATAACAAGGATTGAAGCTCATGTTTCGATCAAATGGAAGCCTACCACCTCGGTAGTGCTAGCAGTGGTCTCAGCGCCCCTCTAGAGGTTGTTTCTCCCTCTCTCTTTTCTCTCCCTTCCCTCTCTCTTTTTCCTCTCTTTCCTTCTCTCTCCTTCCCTCTCTCTGTTGTGTTGAATCAGGATGACGCCCATTGCCTCGGTTGTAGTAGTGATGGCCTCGACGGATACTAGAAGCCGTTTCTCTCTCTCTCTCTCTCTCTCTCTCTCTCTCTCTCTCCTTTCTTTCCTTCTCTCTCGCTTTCCACTGTGTTGGATCGAGACGATGCCCACCACTCGGCCGTGGCAGCAGTAGCCTCGACGGCCCTCTAATGGCCTCCGAAGACCGTTTCTTCCTTTTCTTTTCCTTCCCTCCCCTTCTTCCTCTCTCTTTTCCTCTCTTTCCTTCTCCCTCTCCCCCTTTTTGTTGTGTCGGTTTGGATCTAGCATGGAACAGTTCGGGAGCATATCGAACTGTACTGTTGGCCGACCAGTTCAGAGTCTGGCACCAAGACGGCGAATCTTGGATTCAACCATATCGACAGTCTAATCCAATCATCACCAAACAAGGTTTAATCCCTCAAACAAACCAGCTTATAACCTTGTATATGAGTCACCAAATGGGCCAACCCATAATATCCAAAGAAATCCATTCCTAAAAGTATCCGGCATATTTTTTCTATTTTCCAACAAACATAAAATTTAAAACTAAGTTTGCCACGTATTCTAGCTATACACGTATTACTATCTAATACTTATAGGATATGTTTAAGCATGCAATATGGAGCACTACTATATCCTAGATCATCATGTTACATTGCAATAATGGAACTCCTTGTTAAACTAAAGTTCTTTATAAACTTGCAAAGCTAAGACCTTCCCTTAGGTTGTGATTGATATCACTATAAATGATACACTTCATAATCACCCAAATTCAAATATTTGGTGATGCACCACCCAAGACTCTAAGCAAATTACCCAAGACTCAAATCCAAAATATCTAGTTGCTAAGTAGAGAGGTATAACCACATTGAGATAAGCCCCAATTCACTATAAAAACATACAATTGAGATCTCCAAAGCAATACATTACAAGTCATCAATTATAAAATTCGCCTAATTCCCAAAACTAGAGTGCATATTAAATAAAACCAACTGCCATTGCAACCAGCCCATGGTTTGAGGAACAAGTCAGTACCAATCCAAACTAGGCATCCTAGATAAGGTCAATGATTGATCAGATGTTTTGATCCGCACTGCCTCAAAATCTTGGTTGATATTGCCTAGTACCAGTTGGTATCAAGTGGGACAAGGACCGGACAATTTAGTTGTGAGCATAACTAACTATCTCATAAGGCCCCTTGGCATATTCTTTTTGTTGCCGCTTTCGAACACAAAGGAAAGAGGAAGAAAGAAAGAAAGGAAGAAGAAGAAGGGAATTCATATCTAACCTCCTCAAAGCCAAAACCCTCTATATATCTCAACAATCTCCTTTCTCACCTTTTTATTTTGCCACTAAAAATGGCCAAACCTCAAAATATAGGGAATACCATGCCAAAAACCTCACCAAATCCTAAATAAAAAACCCTAAAGAAACACTAAAAAGCATTACAACACAAACAAAAGGAAAAAAAAAAGAAAGAAAAGAAGTCTTGATATAATATTATTGGGACACCATATTATATCATATGTTAGATCCTCAATGTTTTGATGTTGTACTGACCCGGTTGCTAACCAATACATGCGCTAGGACTGGGTCAAACCATGAACCAACCTTTACCTATACAAGTCATCAATCATCAGGTCAATTACAGACAATAAAATCTATTGTATTACAAACACAACATTAATGAGCTCCAAGAATAGATGAGTACATGTTAAGCATCACATCATTAAAAGTACCCCTATATAAGATAAAAAGCCTAACCAAGGGATGCATCATCTGTTGGAAACAATCTTAGTACCAAAACTTTGGAGAACAACTTAAGTTTATGAACCATCTCTTAGTCAAGAAGGACTCCGTTAATTCTATTGACATGATTTCACCACCTGATCCAAATAGTTGACTTTACACTAATGGATCTTCTCTATTTGTGAAGCCAAGTCCTTTGAGATGAGGGAATTATGAGATGTTACTTGTCAGAATAATAGTCTAATGCCCTGCTCCTAGGTGACAAACCACTTTCATTAAGCATGTACACCTACAACTTCTTACTATTATCATCTCTCCTTCAATCAAACCCACAATACATAAGTGGCAATCCAGCCCCTACGAGTAATACTAGGCTTGAGGAAGAACAATTAAGACAACACCAATGTTGACTTTCAAAGCACTCTGAACTTCATAACAACACTCCTGGAAATATAGTTTGAATGCCAAGGACAACTTCTATATAACCAACTGCAGCCTCATATCCCAACATCTTTCAGTAGGATAATTTTTTGCCTAATAACTCACTTCTTACCTAGTGGCAAATGAATGCCTGTATACAATCTTTAGTCCGGTAGTCCTAACCACCACATGAAAAGTACCAGATTATGGGGAAGGAATAACCACCATGTCAAGTCGATTTCCATTCATAACCTCACTAGAGAAATCCCTAGGAGCTAACAATCTATAAGAATTTATATCAAACTGATAGGCCGAGAATATTAGAGTGTACCAGAGGCAATAGACAAGATGCAAAATCACGGATAAAATAAAAAGCAGTGGGAAAAAATATAGAATATAAACCACGGGGAGTCCTTGACACGAATCTCAGCATGAAAAATGCAAAAGACATAATAAATTGATGTTGATACTAAGTCAACATACAGAAGGTGCATGATCAAGCAGTTCCATCCCAAACCATCTTCAGGAAAGTGCAGTATTCCTAATAGATAACCTTTTTTTTGCATGAATCTTAATTTATAATCTACTGATATTTCCGGGATAATCAATGATGATGTACTTCTAAGAACAAGCAATGTCACAAGCTAAACAAATTACATTACACCACAAGCAAGCAAGATCGCAAGATCAGATCTTCACAGCAGAGAAGCAACCAAGCTGGCCTATGGCTCATCCCTAATCTAAATCAAGTAAGAAACCATCGTTCTAATTTATAACATCTGTAGCAGATGAGTAATGAAGGTGAGAAATCCCCGACATCAGTAAATAGATGATGAGATGATAGCAGTGGTCAATAGATAGATGAACCTTTCTTTGCTCCTCTGTATGTCTCTCTCTCAAACTCGGAGTATCTGGAGCTTGGTGGAGAAGGCGATGGCAACCCAGTCGGGCTGGGTGGAGGACCACTGCAGCTGCTCGATCTCGGCCCCGGCGGTGTAGGCGAGAATGGGGTCGAGGCCGCCGTCGGCAGTGGCAGCGGGCTGCTGGCCGCCTCCACCCGAGACACTGCCTCCGGCGGTGCCCATGGAGGAGAGGTCCCAGATGAGGGCCTGGGAGTCGTCCCCGGCGGTGCAGATGTGGCAGGAGCTGTGGGGGGCCCAGGCGATGGCGTTGACGCTGGCCTGGTGGCGGTGGAGCTCGACAACGGGGAGAGTGGGAAAGCGGATGTCGAGGACGACGACCTTGGCGGAGTCCATGATGATGGTGGCCATGTAGCGGGGGTCCTGCTTGTTCCAGCCGAGGCGGACGAGCGGGGTGTCGGGGGGGTCGGCCGACTCGTAGATGATGGTGGAGTGCTCCTTGTCGCGGAGGTCGAAGACGCGGACGGAACCGTCGGCGGAGACGGAGGCGAAGACGCCGACGCCGCCCCAGGCGATGTCGTAGACCTCCTTGTCGTGGGCGATGAGCTGGGTGTCGACTGCCTCGCGCTCGATGTCCCAGATGGTGCAGGTGGTGTCGATGGAGGAGGTGCCCACGCGGCGCGGCTCCGCCTCGTTCCAGTCGAAGGAGGTCAGGGGCCCGCAGAACTCGGAGTTGCGGTTGCCATTGAGGAGGGACCGGAGCTCAACGCGCGACGACGACTTGGAGGACGAGTTGCTCTTCTTGTTGTTCTCGTCCTCGCCTTCGTCATCCGACGATATGCGCCAGATGCGGAGGAAGTCGGCGGAGGTGGCGAGGAGGTCGGGGCGGAGGCACTCGCGGTCGGGGACGAACATGGTCTTGGTCGGGGGGTAGGGGTGCTCGAAGGAGAGGGCCGGGTCGGAGCGGATCTCGCCGGTGGAGTCGTCGAGCTGGACGATCTCCACGCGGTTCGGGTACTGCTCCAGGAGGCTCGCGATGGCCAGCCGGTACTTCTTGTCCCGCCGGACGCTCCAGTTCATCGCGTAGATGGGCCACGGCGCCTCGTACGTGTAGATCTCCGACCGCTTCTGCTGCTCCTCCGAACCCTCCGGCGTCCTTTCTCCGCCGCCGCTACCGCCCATTTCCACCACTATTTTTTTCCGTACTTCTCTATTTCTATCAGCCCTCTCCACGCCACACCCTTTTTTTTCTCCTTCAGATTTCTGTTTGGAGAGACGGGATCGACTAGGATTCAGATGGTCCGATAGGCGATCGGCTAACCGGTATCGGAGTTGAAAGAAAGCCCAACTTCGCTGCTGCCCTTCGAAGCATTAATCGACCCAGCTATCCATCCCTGCAATTTTATTCGGCCTTTCTGATCCGGACAGGAGTCCGCGTGAGAGGGAAGATAGGTGGTGGCTTAGTGTTCAGCCAGATGGGCGGAGTTTTCTCCGATAACAAGCCCAATTCCCATACCAGCAGACTTTGTGGCATTTCTGTCCAGTAGTAGGCCAACCTTTCTCTTATAAATATCGCCCAATTTCTTTGCCAGATGGAGAAGAAAGTACGTAGATTGGCTCATACTAAATTAATTTCTCATATTTTTTTACTCGTTGCTCTTCAAAGATTTTTCTTCGAGCCTGATCTATCTTTTCATACCTCCATATTAAATAAATTATTTTTTAAGAAAGACAATATATCAACTTACAATCACAACGTGGTCTTCAGAAAGATAGAAATAATATCCTAAAAACTTCTTAGGATATCCAATAAAACGAGCTCTAAGAAACTTAGATTCTAATTTATCCATCTGTTATCTTTTGACATGAGTCAGATAACTCCAAATCTGCTCTAAGAAACTTAGATTCTAATTTATATCTTTTGACATGAGTCAGATAACTCCAAATCTTAAAATAACTCAGACTCGACTTTTTTATCATGCCACATCGCATATGGTATAGTAAAAACGATTTTAGAAGGATATATAAATAGCTGTTAAAAGACTATATCCCTAAAGAAAAATGGAATAATTTATAAAGCTCATCATAGAACAGATCATATTTAATAGGGTCCGATTTCTCCATTCCAAAACTTTATAGAGTTGAGACGTTCTAGGTGGAGTCCACTATGAGACTATGCCATATTCCTTAAGATAGTCCAAAATTTTTTTACTAAGATATTTTTCTTCTCGATTTGATCGAAGAACCTTAATGAGCTTTCTGGTCTATTTTTTTATTTTTTATCTGAATTCTTTGAACTTTTTAAAGACATCAGACTTGTGACGCATAAGATACACATACCTATACCGAGAAAAATCTAAAAATAATGAAGTAGATAAAACTACCTCTGGTCGGTACATCAAATGGGCCATAAACATCTGTATGTACCAGAGCAAGTAACTCTATGATCCTTTTTTCATGTCCCATAAAAGATAGTTTGGTCATTTTACCTTGAAGGCATGAGTAACAAATCGGATATGACTCAAAAGTCAATGGACCTATTAGTCTAATTTTCTTTAATTTATTAATTCTATCTTCCACTATATGACTTAGTCTAAGGTGTCATATATACTTTTCGTTTATACTATCTCTAGGTCGTTTAGATCCTATGACATTTATATTTTACTCAGCGTAATTTACAAATACATCAACATGCGATTGATAGAGACCGTTAATAAAGAAACCACTACCAACTTTATTACTTTCAAAAAGAATAATATAGTGGTCCTTATAAAAACTAATTACATATCCTTCTTATGTCAAACAAGAGATAGAAATTAGATTCCTACTCGCAGTAGGTATAAAATAATAGTCCCTAAGTTCTAAGATACTCCCAGATGGTAGTTGTAGAGGGTATATTTTCATGGCCACAATAGCAATCTTTGCTCTATTCTCAATGCGTAGGATCATCTCGCTGTCCCTCAGTCTCCTGCTATCCTCAAGATCCTGCAAAAAAGTGCATAGATGAGCACTAGATCTAGAGTCAAGCATCCAATTAAATGCAGAAGAAACCGTCAGGTTTGTCTCAATGACGAGCATACCTTCAGAAGGTCCTCCTTCCCACTTATTCTTCAAGCTTATCAGGTAAGCATGATAGTTCCATTTTCAATAGTCATCGAAGTTGTAGTGGAAATACTTTCCTTTCTCCGTAGCCTTCTTCTTTGGTTCTGCCTTCTTCTCCTTCTTCTTCTCCTCAGTCTTCTACTTCTTCGCGAACTTCTTTTTCTTCTTAGAGGACTTTCTTTTGAAAGAAGTCCGCTCTACAACAAGTACCAAGCCTCTTGAACTCTTCAAGGTGCCCTCAATAGTTACCAGCATGTTCATTAACTCGGCCAAGGTATACTAAATCTTATTCATATGAAAGTTTACTATAAATTATCCATATGAATCAATTAAGAACTACAGAATCAGATCAATCTGCAAGTTTTTGTCCATAGACATGCTGAGCTTCTCAAGCTCCTCTAAGCCCTTGATCATCAACAAGCAATGATCATGGATCGACTGCCCATCATGCATCTACGCTTTGAAGAATCTTTTAGATACTTCATAGCACACTGCATGACTCTGCTCATCATACAACTCTTATAGGTGAGCCAATATCTGACTGGCAGTCTTCATGTCCTCGTGTTGGTGCAGCAACTTGTTTAACATCGACACTAATATATAGCACCTAACTTGTTATCATTGTCTAGCCATTTTTCATGAGATGCTCTCTAATCAGTAGTAGAACGAGCTAGCAGAGAGAGAAAGTCTTAGTCTAGGATATAGGTCAGCTTTTTAGAATTTAAAATAATTTTTAAATTTCGAAGCTAATCCTTAAAATTGGATCCAATCAGCCTATTGGTTTCTAAAATCTTAGCTAGGAGGTTGGAAGCAGACATGATTCTTATAGAGAGTTAAAGTTTCTAGTTAAACTTTATATTTGACTTAATTAATTTATTTTAAAAATTTATTTTAAAAATAAATTAAGACTTCTATTATTTTTTTGGATCTTTATACTTTTTTGAAAAAGATGCAAAAATCTCTACGATCAAAGATTTTTAGTGTGTGCTGCAGTTCCATCGATTGGCTTACCATCTGACTTAATAGTTATTGATGATGAGTCAATCGATGAGTGGACAACTCTTGTCCAATATTTTTTTAAACAAGTTACAGCTAACTCCTATATCTAATTCATGAAGCTCACCATGTCTAAAATATTGCTCCATTTCTCAGTTAAGTTTGACATATTGTTTGCACGAAATGGATTCATGATTGGGATCCTCACCATATCCAAAATATTAAGCCAAATCCTTCCTCCATCCCGTAGCATCCCATGCCTAATAGTTATGGTTACATCTTCTCAGTATAACTAAACCACTGTATCTAGTTGAGAACAATCAATCCTAGGAAATGCTCGCATAACTATAATGATGGAAGACTGCATGACTTAATATTTTGTAGAAAGATTTTAATTTAGATCTTAATCTTAATTAGTTATAACTATTATAACTAATCTAGTGGCATGAGTTAGCTTGAATCGTTGGCAACTCAATACAAAATAGGTCGACCCAATTAGCTAGGTAAGTGAGATCGGTGGGAGGGATATGCCATTAACTTGCTGTAGATGAATCATGGACGAGTAGCTCTCAATTAAAGACTATCGGTTGTATTTGCTGGACTTATCTTAGATATTAATTTATCAATTCAGAACTGATCGAGTTAGTCTACAATCCAGGCTTGAATCGTGGAGTCAGATTAGGTTTTGAAGTGATCGATAATATATGAATGTTAATCGATCTTGACCAAACTTATAACTATCAAACTGGTCAATTGAGCACTCTTGATCCCATCCTAACTAACTCATGATTCAGTTTGATCAATCGCTCAGACTAGACTTAATCAAGTTACCCATACCCTGAATCCGTGTATTATGAAAAAGTCTTAGATCTTTAATTCTCAATTTTAGATCTAGATCTTTTCATAACTCAATTCTTAATTAAGTATAATAGGATTCAAAAAAATAAAGTATGAAAATAGATCCTAGGATTTTTGGATCTAGAGTTTAGTAGAAAGTAAGTTTTGATTTCTTCTTCATGAGGATCATCACACAGCATCTCTACACGCCATAAGAGCATCCCATTGCATGAGAAGAGAGGGCCTTTAAACCCTTTTTTCTCTTATGATCGGATGGCCAAAGGAACTACCTCAATCAGAATACTTTTGCTACTACTAATAGATCTAGATCTATAACATGCATATATCACATATATGAAATAGATCTAATCTAATCATGCTTTGCATACATCTCATGTATCTAAAAGTATATCTCATGCATTTTAAAATTCATACCATTTTTTATCTCATAAAAAAAACTGATCTAGATCTACTCAATCTATCTATGAACCAATAATCTGGCTCTGATACCAGTTGAAAGATCTTTTGAATGGTTGGATCGGATCGGATCAGATGCAGCAAAATTTAAAATTTTTTTTGATCCGATCTGGCCTAAGGTTCATAGATCTGATTGCTAAATCAAGATCTAAAGCATGCATAGGGTATTCATAATACCACCTGGCGTAGGTAGACAATCTACTTGCTCTGATGATCTAAATCCAATGTCGAGGTTCGCCTTCAAGCCGCACACATGCTTGACCTTTATCAGTATCCACTCAGGTTTAGATATGAAAGTCTTTTCATTGCTCGATCTGATTTTAGCAAATTGGATCTGGATCTCCAAGTCTCGCCTTTGATTAGATCTCTGGTAGCAACTCGATCAATACACGATCTAGATCTCCTTCTTCTTCTTTTTGTGTAGACAGTACTTTGACATTCGAAGCCTTGATCAGCCCAACACTTGGGCATTAGAGAAAGAGGATCTAGAGAGGAGGGAGGAGGCGTGGAGAGGAAGAAGCAGGGCTTCATAGTAGGCAAACGAAAATAGCCAAACCTTTTGGCCTAGTCTCCTATTTGTAGAAAATAGGAGATCTAGAGTCCTAAGGCTTTAAGACTTTCGCTGGATCAAAGTTCTTAAAGCAAAAGAACTCTCAAAAACCATATGGGGTGCCTCCTCTGAATTTTACATGAGTTTTGATAAACAAAACTCACATGGTGCGTGCCACCTTATCTAGATAAGGTGGTTGGCGCCCAGATAAAATTTTTCCATGAGTTTGAATCAATTTAAACTCATTTGACTCATTCAAATAGAGTTTAAATTAAAATAAACTCTAACCTCCTCTTCCTTATCCTTATCTCTAGTAGGTGCATGCTAAGAAAGAAGAGGGCATGCACCCTCTCTACGGTTCTCTCTCCAGAAATAAATAGTGCACGCCCCCAAGGAGAAAAAATAGGGGGTTTGCGCAAGACCAAGTCAACAAGGGGGGGGGGAGTGCCAATAGCACATGCCCCCAAGGAGAAAAAATAGGGGGTGTGCACTTCCTTTCTTTTGCACAAGACCAAGTCAACAAGGGGGGGCGCCAAGAGCGCCTCCTTATCCTTAGTTGGCACCCCTTACCCTTATCCATTTTAGGAGAGATTAGGACAAAGTCCTATCTATTTAGGATAAAGCCATTCAAGATTTTTAGATAAGCCAAATCTAATTTAACTGAGTCCAAACCAATCAAGAAATCCAATGCAGGAGAAAGTTAGGTTCAATCGCATACTCGCATGATTTTTTTGAATCTAATTGGATCAAATCCAAATTAATCAGACTATGTGAGTTCAATTAAAAATATCCAAACCTAAATTCTTATTTATGTGATCCCATAGGTTTAATTCTGTATGATAATGGAACATGTCGTGATCTCCATCATCGACATCATCGGAATATCTTTCAATAGATCAGAATTTTTTCTGATTCATCCAATTAGAATTATCGATCATCAAGATAATTCTAACCAAAACCATAATCTATTAGTGACACTTAGTAGTATATGGTGGCAATCCATCAAAAGTGAAAAAGAATCTCTTGGTGTAATTAACGTATGATTTGATTCTTCTATCATCGATCCTGATAGAATCTAGGTTAAAGTTGACTCATCAAATCCAAAACCCATCATATGATTGAATTAATCGATTTGAGTTTGATGTGAAACTCTAATAGAAACTCATTTCTATTATTTCATACTACCATGGCTATGGACTTTAGGACTCAATCTCATGATCGCCATAGGACTATTCTCTATCAAGATTGATAGATGCCATCTTGGTGTAATCTAATTTCTACAATGAACATGCTATAGCCAGCATACACCTCAGAATTTCAAATAGCTAGAAGATCGAGTTATGGTATAGTCAAACTATAACATCCTTAAGGTGAACTATCAATGCACTTCAGATCAGAGAACTAGATACATAACTATAGCAATGAGCAAGTCATCGATGAGAAGGTAGACTTTCTTATGACTGCTTGAAGTTGATCACGCTCAGTATCCTTGTTCTTAATAAGCATATATACTTTCGCTTTGGTGTCTCCACACCATAGATTCAAGACTTATCTATCCTAAAAAAGTGATCGTACACCAATCTTTCAGATCGATTATCATCCTTATGATGATCCTACGATCAGAAGTAGTTTATGAGTTAATTAGGATAACACATGTCTCAATTCTCAACTCTTGAGAATATATATTATTATACCTGTTAACTCAATGGATGAATCATAAATACATAATACACAGATGTGATTGAAAGAATAATCCAAATTTTATTAATAAGTTAAAATTATAAATTATGTTCCAAGAAAATATTATAAGTGTCGGCCAATCTGACTTCTAGGACATACATGTAGATGGTGTGGTGCTCTCAAGCCTTGGAAGGCCATGGAAGGAGCCAGGATGTTGGCTCTAGAGAGACTAGAATAGATATGGTCATAGGGCTAGGACAAAAATTATCCTAGAATGGAGATGGTATATAGCCCTCCACGGGCTTGAGGTCCAGGTGTTAAGGATCTTGAGAGGCTTGGTTGGTATTTCGAAAATTTGGGATACAAGATGGAGCAAGAAACCAAAGCTAGAGAATGAAGACTACAAAGAAGGGCTTCTTTTGCAAGTTAGCCGGCTTAGCCTGAAACTAGATTGGCTAAATCTTAATGGATAGGCCAAACAGAGAGGTGGGCGTTCGGGATTGTAGGCACAGCACGCAACTGGATCGGTTCAGTCTGAAACTGAGCCGACCCAGTCTCAGGTTAGCCGACTCAGTGCTGAGACTGAGCTAGCTCAGTGCGCGGGTAGAGTTACGCGGAGGGTATGTTTAGGGCTAGGATAGAAACTTATTCTAGGGGTCTTAAGGCCTGATTTGAGAGCTCTTAAAGGAGCTAACTCATGTATGGGTCGGATTTAGATCTAGAAAATGAGAGCATATGAGACATAGGTGTACATGGGCTCGATGAGTGCTTTCATGTATTGGATTAGCCTAGGAAAGTTTTTGAGTTGGGGTTTATTAGGGTTCATATGGGAACCCTAGGATATATAAACCTGGGTATTGTAACTTTTACAATAAGAGTGGAATACAATTGAGCTTTGCTCCCTAACTCTCTTCTTTCTTCTTTCTGGTTCCAACACTAAAATCCTAGACTCCATCCTTTTCTCTCTTCTTTCTTAGATCTTCTTCAGTTTGCTGGATTAACATCCAGGTTCATGCAAGAGATCGCTTCTGCGGCTGTGGTTCCAAGCAGCCATAGGTATAATAGTTGGTATCAGAGTCCGATTGAGCGTGAAGGAGGAAGAAGTTTAGATCTAAGGCTTTTCTTCAAGTTTTGTGAGGAAGAAAGTGATCTAAGGGCTACTGTCCATCGTTCCTAGTCAAGATAATCTTCAGATCTATCTGTTAGCTATTTTTTATTTGGTTTGATCATGGAGAATAGTGGGTTGAAGATAGATTTAGACAAGTTTGACGGTAAAAAAAGTTTCACAATGTGGAAGGTTAGGATGGAGGATCTGCTGATTCAGATGAGATTGAATTCGGTCTTAGAGGATAGGCCAGAGAAGATGATAGACAAGGAATGGAAGTCCTTGGAGAAAAGGACATGTGCCATAATTAGGACTTGTCTGATAGATGAGGTTTTATATGGTGTACTGGAGGAGAAGACATCTAAGGGTTTATGATCGAGGTTACATCAATTATACATGAAAAAGAATATGTGCAATAAGTTGATACTGAAAAAATAACTATACTGCCTTCAGATGAAGGAGGACGAGGATGGTGTAGGATATATTCAGCAGTTCGATCGAATGAGTATGAACTTGCTCAATATAGGGATGGATCTCGAAAAGAAGGATAAAAGTTTATTGCTGCTATGTTTGCTACCTGAAAGTTTCAATTCATTGGTGACTATACTGCTATATGATAAGGAGACACTGGCATACGAGAAGATCGTATTAGTGCTAAGGTCCAATGAGTAGCGAGAATGGATGACGAAGAGGAATGTCTTTCGGGAGGATCTTGTGGTTTCAGAGAGGCCTAGGAAAGGAAAGAAGAAAGGCATGTAGAGGGGCAGCAAGGGGTCTAAGAGATGCTTCAAGTATGGTGAAGCAGGATACTTTAAGCAAGAGTGTTCGCTTTGGAAGAAGTACAAGGAAGGAGAAAAGTTGGTTAGTTCAGTAGCTGAAAGTGAAGAGTCGGATGAGCTCTTGGTGGTCTTGGAGGAGCCTGTGAGGTGCGGTATATCTGAGATGGCTTTGGAGGGATCCACGGAGTGCAAAAGAGCCGAAGGAGCAGCGGCAGGCCCAACAGTACAGCATTGGATGGTTGACCTCAGATGGCTCAGGTATAGAGTCAGCTTCTGCAGCATCAGGAGGACTTCAGTTTTAGGTAGAGCACCAAGCGAAGGTGGCTTCATAGATGAAGGGTGAAGTGACACGAGTTTAGAGTGGAGGGGTGCAGAGGAAGGAGCTATATCCTAGCACCAGTGCTAGGGCTGCACAGATCTAGGTAGAGTGAATTGTGTAGGGAGATAGGCATGGCTCTGAGAGGAATATGTTAGGTGGAGCATCAGGATATACAGTAAGTGCTGGTATAGGAATGCTGCATGATCTTCAAAAAAGTTCAACATAATTGATGCGGCTATCAAGCAGGAGGATATCTACAACTCTAAAGATGGTACAGAGGAGCAAGTCAAGAACTTCAGTGGTAGAAGCATCATCCTAAAGGCCTCAAAGGAAGCTCAAAAATTGAAAAAGGATGGCAATGGCAAGGTGAGCACAAGAAACTATCAGAACATGCAAAGATAAGAGTATCATGCAGGAGGATGTTGCTAGGTGTGCCAAAACTTGGATGCACCAAGGTAGAGATTATAGATAGTGTGGTGCTCCCAAGCCTTGGGAGGCTCTGAGGAGACTAGGACATGTGTGGTCCTAGGGTTAGAACAGGAGTTGTCCTATGATGGAGGCAGTGTATAGCCCTCCACGAGCTTGAGGTTCAGCTGTTGAGAATCTTGAGGGGCTTAGTTGGTGCTTTAAAGACTTAGAACACAAGATGAAGCAAAAAATCAAAGCCGGAGAATGAAGATTGCATAGAAGGGCTTCTTCTGCAGGTTAGCCGGCTCAGTCTGAAATGGATCGGCTAAGTCCTAGTGGATAGGCCAAATAGAGAGATGCGTGTTTGGAACTGCAGGCACGGACGCAACTGGGTTGGCTCAGTCTGAAACTGAGCCGACCCAGTCTCAGGTTAGCCAACTCAGTGCTGAGACTGAGCCAGCTCAGTGCGTGGACAAAGTTACGTAAAGGGTCTATTTGGGGCTAGGATAGAAACTTATTCTAGGGGTCTTAAGGCCTGATTTGAGAGATTTTAAGGGGGCTAACTCATATATGGGTCAGGTTTAGATCCAGAGGATGAGAGCATGTGAGACATGGGTGTACATAGGCTCGGTGAGTGCTTTCATGTATTGGGTTAGCCTAGGAGAGTTGTTAAGCTAGGATTTATTAGGGTTAATGTGAGAACCCTAGGGTATATAAACTTGGGTATTATAACTTTTATAATAAGAGTGGAATACAATTGAGCTTTTCTCTCTAACTCTCTTCTCTCTGGTTCCAACACTAAAATCTTAGAATCCATTCTCTTCTCTCTTCTTTCTTAGATCTTCTTCAGTTTACTGGATTAACACTCAGGTTCACGCAAGAGATCACTTCTGCGACTGTGGTTCCAAGCAGCCATAAGTACAACAATACATTTAATAAAAGTAATATCTTTTTGTCTCTTTGAGATATATACCTCATAAATAGACATTGATCTGTCAGATCTTGGTCCAAGCTTGTCTATTTTCAAATATTTGACATAAGCTGGGTAACCTTAAATTCTAAGGTGTGAGAGTATTGGCTTACATTTAGTCCATATCTCACATGGTGTCTTACTTGAAACCATATTCAGTAAGTAACAAGTTGACTCTAGTGCATATCTTCAAAAGAAGATTGGCATACTCGCAAAGCCCATCATGGATTGAATCATGTCTAACAATATTCGATTTCTCCTTTTAAACATCCCATTGAACTATGGTGTCCCAAGAGGGATTCATTAGGAGAGAATCCCATTTTCTTCTAGATATATTAAAAATTCATCAGTAAGGCATTCACCTCCTCAGTCTGATCAAAAAATTTTAATACTCTTATTTATTTATTTTTCTACCTAATTATAGAATCATTTGAATATTTTAAATGACTTAGACTTATGCTTCATAAGATAGACATACCCATATCTAGATAGATTATCTATAAATATAATGAAGTAGTCATATCCATCTCCAGCACTTATATTCATAGGTCTACATACATCAGTATGTATGAGATCTAAAAGCTCACTAGCTCATTCACCTTTTTTAGTAAAAGACGACTTGATCATTTTTTTAAGAAGGTAGGATTTATAAGTTGGTAGTGATTCACAATCACTGACTTCAAGGATATCCTCTTGAGCTAACATGTTTATCCTATTCTTGTTAATATGACCTAGCATATAGTGCCAAAGATAGATATCTGAGACATTGTCTATTCTAGGATATTTACTAGACATGTGCACTACACTATCAGACTAATATAATAAGTAAATACTATTATTCATTTATCCATACATCACGGTAATATCATTCATAATGACATCACAATGATCTTTCTTTATTAAAAATTTATAACCATTCATGGCTAATTGGCCTACAAAAATAACATTCAATAAGACATTAGGACAAAAATGACAATTACTAAGAATAATGATATTTGATTTGAATACCAGCTTAATGATTCTTAAAGCTAAAATTGGAACTGGTCTTCCATCTCTAATGTTCAGAAATCTCTTATCTTTTTTAAATCTTCTACTGACCTAAAGTTCCTATAATGAATTACAAATATTAATAGGACTATCGGTATCCAATATTTAGATAGTAAAATCATAAATAGAGAAGTTATAAGATGTTATCATATAATTATCTTGTCCAGCAACTAATTGCTTTTTCTTCTTATTCGGCCTGTTTGGATCTAGTGAGGCAATGTGCAGAGGATAATTCCTCTTTCAATGCCCTTACTTCTTACAGTTGAAGTATTTTTTCTGACTCTGATTGGACTTGGGCTTCTTGGTCTGACTGGACTTAGATGTTATAGTACTTTGTACCTTCTTGTTCTTCTTCTTCTTTTTCTTTTCCTTTCCAAAAAGGTTGATACCTAGAAGAAGATCCTTATACTAAATTCACCATCTTCTTGTAGAGCTGGTGATCCTTCTCAAAGATCTATATTAATTAACTCCAACAAATCATGGTAGTGTACTATAGGCTTCGTCATTCTGTAATGACTGAGAAAGAGGAGATAGGATTTGGACAACAAATTTAGTATCGCATCTTTTTTAAGCTACTCTTGTAAGATAAATCCGAGTTTACTCAGGCGCTCAATCATCTTGATCATGTACAATACATGGTCTATAATCGACGCCCCTTTCTTCATCCTGGCATTGAATATGGTACAACTAGTTTTGTTCTTTTCAACATCATCAAGAGTGCCGAAAGATTCTTACAATACTTGCAACATGTCCTCTGGTTGAACATCCTTAAATTTATGACTGAATTTATCACTCATGGTTCCGCATTATGCAACGAACAATGATTTAGTCATTGAGCCACTTCTGCTAAGTATCTCGGATCGTACCTATTAGATGTATTACCTAAAAGCCAAATTAGTCGAGATATGTAAAAATTTTCTATAGGCATATTTTATAATATTTAACTTATTAATAAAATTTAGATTATTTTTATTCATATTTATGTTTAATTATGTCTGTGAATTGTCCATTGGATTACTAGGTATGATAATACATATTCTCAAAAGTTGAAAATTTGAGACATGTATTATTATAATTAACTCATAAAATACTTTCGATCGTAGGATCATCATAAGGATGATGATCGATCCAGAAGATTGGTGTACAATCACTTTCTTTGAGTAGATAAATCTTGAATCTACGATGAGAGATACTAGAACAAAAGTATAAGTACTTATTAAGAACAAGAATATTGAGTATGACCAATTTCAAACAGTCATAAGAAAGTCTACCTTCTCATCAGTGATATTCTCACTGACCTAAGGTATATTAGTAGTTCACCTTGAGGATGCTAAAGTTTGACTACATCATAACTCAGTCTTTTAGCTATACGGAGCCTTGAGGTGTATGTTGGCTATAGTATGTTTCTTATAGAAATTGTATTGCATCAAGATGGGATCTATCGATTTCGGTAGAGAAGGAGCAATCCTGTGAAGATCATGAGATTAAGTCCTAAAGCCTATGGTGAAAAATAGAAAGAGATTTTTATTGGATTTTACATTGGACTTGAATCGATTGATTCTATCATATAACAGGCATGAGGTTTGATGAGTTAATCTTGATCTCGGTCCTGTCGAGATTCATAATAGAAAAATCGAATCATATGATAACTACACCTAGAGATTCATCTTTATTGATTCTAAGTATAATTTTGATGAATAACAAAATATTTGAGTCTATTTTTAGTACTAACAATTTGGTTGGAATGTTTAAGATGAAGTTTAGGAGGATAGAATTCCATCTCAATGATGCTCCATATTTTTGATTGAAAGAACCAAGAAAGAAGAGCATAAGAGATCAAGCCAAATATTTTTCAAAGAGTACTAGGTCAAGAATAAACTCATGAAAAGTTTAAAGTTAAATCTGGCATAGTTTCAGCACTTAGCATAGATCAGGAGTCGACTCATGGAGGAGTCGACTCAAGAAAAGCAGGAGCCGACTCATGTCTTAGAAGGGCACTAGTCCAAAAATAGAATGCTGAATTTTTTATCCTACAACTGAAGTTGACTCATGAAATTCAGGAGCCGACTTTGGCATGCAAAATTGGTATGGCATAGAAGATATAGAACATCGAATGTTTTGCTATGCATCTGGAGTCGACTCAAGGCTCTAGAGAGTCGACTCCCAAAATTCTAATAGTTCTAATGGCTAGTTTGCAGAACTGTCCAGATTTTATTTTGAATATTATAAACGGCTTTTTCTGAGATTCCAATGGCTATAAATCCATTTTTGGAGTTCTTAACTTGGATTAGAAGGTTGCTAAGACTATATTAAAGATTTGGAATACAAGATATAAACACAAGAAAGTGAAAAACATCAGAAAAAATATTCAAAAACTTTATGCAGTCCAACCAGTGAGCTCTAAAGAGCCTTCATTACTATTCAACCATTCAACCAGCTGTGCAATCAAGGCATTCTCAAGTGAAAAAAGAAATCATTCATTGCAAAAGCCTTCCAACATCTTAGCTTGTACATCAAAGCTTTAAATCAGCTCTTTAAGAAGTTTGTTTATCTTTAAATTTTTGCACTTTCAAATTTTTAATTTCAAGTTTCAAAAGTATTAAAATTTGGAAGATAGGCTCATCCATACCTTGAATTAGATTTGTATAAGTCTAGGAGTGGCTTGGGGTTAGGTTTTGGTTGGTTAGCCCATAAAATCAACTAGATTTAAATTATGAGCCCAAAAAAATAATCTTGCTGTAATCTTTGAGATTATAGTGAAATTCTCAAGTGAAGTGCTTAAGGAGTGGATGTACGTGTTGGGTTTGACACTGAACTACTATAAAAACTTGGTGGCTTTGTGTGTGTAATTCTCTTATTTAGCTACAACCATTTTCTATACATTTAATCACTACATTTTTAGCATATAAACATTTTTGTTTTGCACATATACTTGCTAATTTGAAAAAATTTTTGAAAAATCCAAATCATCCTTCCTCTTGAGTTGTTCTTCTGGGCAACAATCTTTAGTTCTGATGGTTTTGAAGAGAAATCATGATTTTCCAAACCAGGTTCGTTCAGATCTGATCAAGTCAAGAGATATATTTCAAAATTTTTTTTCTTTGATCCAGATCAGATCAAAGATGTTTCAGATCTGATTATTATTATTTTAAAAATTAAAATAAAATTAGATAAATTAAATTAGATTTAATTTACGTTGAAGTGGGTAATCCTATTACCCGTTGATGATCCTGTAAGCAGCGGAAGGTTCTGGATCAAGCCACGTAAGTGCCTGGCCTCTACCGATATCCACTTGGACTGGATCTGGAGATCCTCTTCTTCTCTATCACATCTCCAAAAATTAGATCTGGATCTAATCTGGAGGATCTTCAAAACTTCTTTTGAAGATCAGCAGTTATCCTTTGCAGCAGCGCAGCCTTCTAGCTTTCACTCGCCTTTCTCTTGTCTAGATTGCACCAACCAAGGTCCAAAATCCTTTTGGACATGGAGAGGAGAGGGAGAAGATGCTTTGGCATGGAGGAGGAGAGGAGAAAAGGCCTTGGGGCATGGAGATCTCAATTAATTCAGATTTCTCTTTGAGTTGGGCGCAGGGTCTTATTTATAGACTAACTGTGATCCAACTCCTCTTCTTCCCAACCAATCACAACTCTTTGTGAAATCAGATCTAAATCTGATTGGTGGAAAATAGAGTCCCCTGGATTCCTCCTTAGAGGGTGCCTAAGACCAGTCAAAGTTGGTTCTTAGGAGAACTCTAATTGGAATCCAAAAAGGAGATGGAGTCCCTGTCCAACAGGGACTCCTAGGCGCCTCCAACTTGGGCACACGCCAAGGGTGGCGTGCGCCCTCTTCCTTGCCAGGTTCTGGTAGGGGGACAAGGCCCCCACCAGCTCTCCAATAGGTGCATGACATGTGGACAAAAGTCAAAGTATCAATGGTCAACATTTGACCAGTCAAAGGTAGACTTTTGACCAAAGTCAAAGAACAAGAAATGGCAGGTGACCAAAAATGGCAGGTAATGTCTTACAAAATAAGACAACCTTTTCTGACTTGGACAACCTCCAGTCAGACCATATGAAGGCCTCTGATTGAGCACAAACTCCTTTGGCTCAGTCAGGACAACTTATTTATGATAGTAAAAGAAGAACGTTAGGTTCAATCGAGTGCTAGCACGATTTTCTTGAACCTAATTGAATCTCATTCAGATCAATTGAACTAGATCAGTTCAATTGATGATCACCAGATTCAAACCCTTATTTGTGTGACCCAGTTAGGTTCAGTTCTGTATGGTAATGGGATATGTCATGATCTCTATCATCGACATCATCGAAACTCCTTTCGATGGATCAGAACTCTTCTGATTCGAACAGCTAGAATGATCGATCATCTAAATCATTCTAATTGCTCCCAAAATCCACCAGTGACACCTAGCAGTATATGGTGGCAACCCATCAGAGCTGAATGCGAACCTCTTGGTGCAGCTACCTGTGTGATTAAGTTCTTCTATCTTGAGCCCCGATCAGATTAGGGTTAAGGTGAACTCGTCAAACCCTAGTCTCTGTCATATGATGTAATCATTCGATTCAAGTCCAATGTGAAAATCTAAATAGAAACTCTTTCTATTATTTCACTCTGCCATGGCCATGGGACTTCTGGACTTGATTCTCATGATCATCATAGGGCTGCTCCTCTACCACCGAGGTAGATAGATTCCATCTTGATGCAATCCAGTTCCTACAATGAACATGCTATAGCCAACATACACCTCAGGGATTCCATATGGCTAGGAGACCGAGTAATGGTGTAGTCAAACTATAACACCCTCAAGGTGAACTGCCGATGCACCTCAGGTCAAAGAACCAGACACACTACTGCAGCATCGAGTCAGTCATTGACGAGAAGGTAGACTTCCTAATGACTACTCGAGGTGGTCACGCTCAGTGCCCTCGTTCTCTAACGAGTACCTGTACTCTCGCTCCGGTGTCTCCACACCGTAGACTCAAGACTCATCTACTAAAGAGAAGCGATTGTACACCAACCTTCCGGATCAATCACCATCCTCGTGATGATCCTATGGTCGGGAGCATTTTATGAGTTAATAATGATTATTCATGTCTTAAATTTTCAACTCTTGAAAATATGAATTATCATTACCATTAACTCAAAGGATGTATCACAGACACTAAATACACATATGTGATAGAAAATAACCCATTTTATTGATTATTAGTCAAAATTATAATTTTGCCCCTAGAAGTGTATTACAAGTGTCAGCCAATTCTGGCTTCTAGGGCACATATATCTAACAATCTCCCACTTGTCCTAAAGCCAATTGGCTACAAGTCTAAGTCCCATCTTCTCAAGGTGGGCTTCGATCTTCTGCTGGCCCAACGGCTTTGTAAGTGGGTCTGCCACATTATCTGTGGAGTTGACTCTCTTGACCTCGACATAACCCTTCTCGAGGTAATCGCGGATGAGGTGGTATCGCCGCTCAATGTGCTTGGATTTCTGGTGAGACCTCGGCTCCTTAGCAAGGGCTATGGCGCCATTGTTGTCGCAGTATAGAGGAATGGCATCTGATGGCATTACTCCGATTTCTGCAGCAAACTTCTTGTACCAGAATGCTTCCTTCGCAGCCTCTGATGCAGCGATATATTCTGCTTCCATGGTGGAATCTGCTATCACCAGTTTGCTTGGAACTCTTCCAGCTGACAGCACCACCATTGCACACAAACAGACTCCCAGATGTCGACTTTCGATCATCTATATCGGACATGAAATCCGAGTCTGTGTATCCCTGGACTTGGAGTTCTCCGTTACCAAAGACCAACATCATATCCTTAGTTCTTCTCAAGTACTTAAGGATACATTTCACAGAAGTCCAGTGTTCTTCACCTGGATTTGACTGATATCTGCTTGTGACACTCACAGCATGGGCTATATCAGGTCGTGTACATAGCATGGCATACATGAGGCTCCCTATTGCAGAAGCATAAGGGATCTTGCTCATGCGTTCTATTTCCTCAGGTGTGCTAGGGCACATCTTCTTGGAAAGATGAATACCATGTCTGAAGGGTATTAATCCCCTCTTAGAGTTTTCCATACTAAACCTCTTTAGTACTTTCCTCTATGTACATCTTCTGTGAAAGTCCTAGCATCCTATTCGGTCTATCCCTATAGACCTTAATTCCTAGAATAAAGGATGCTTCACCTAGGTCTTTCATGGAGAATTTCTTGGACAACCATAATTTGACTGTTGTCATCATGGGAATATCATTCCCAATAAGGAGGATGTCATCCACGTACAATACGAGGAAGACAACAGCGCTCCCACTGACCTTTTTGAAGACACATGGTTCCTCTTCATTTTTGATGAAACCAAACTATTTTGATCACATCATTGAAATGAGTGTTCCAGCTCCGAGATGCTTGCTTAAGTCCATATATGGACCTTTGCAGCTTGCAAACCTTGTGATCAGTATCACTGGATGTGAAACCTAGCGGCTGTTCCATATAGATATCTTCCTCAAGATATCCATTTAAGAATGCCGTTTTCACGTCCATTTGCCATATTTCATAATCGAAATAGGCTGCAATGGCAAGCAATGTGCGGATGGATTTTAGCATAGCCACTGGGGAAAAGGTATCCTGATAGTCAATGCCTTCGCGTTGACTATAACCTTTTGCCACTAGTCTAGCCTTGAATGTCTCCACATTTCCCATCTGCACCAATCTTTCTCTTGAAGATCCATTTACACCCAATAGGTACTATACCTTCTGGTGGATCTACCAAGGTCCAGACTTGGTTTGAGTGCATCGAGTCAATTTCTGACTGCATTGCCTCTAGCCATTTCTCGGAGTCGATATCTGATATCGCCTCGTTGTAGGTTTTGGGATCATCACCATGAGCACCATTACCTACGAGGAACATTTTCTCTACTTTCTCTGAAATAATACCTAAGTATCTTTCAGGGGGATGGAAAACTCTTTTCGATCTACGAGGTGGAGGAGGTAGTGTTCTTATTGGCTCAACCTGATTTGGTTCCAATTGGTCCTTAGCTCGTTGTACTTGTGAGACTTTCTCATCAAGCTTAATCTGCTTTCCAATGCCGCTATCTTGAATAAACTATTTTTCAAGAAAGATGGCATGTCGACTCACAATCACATTGTGGTCTTCTGGAATGTAGAAATAGTATCCTAATGACTCTTTAGGATATCCTATGAATCGAGCTCTAAAGGACCTAAACTCTAACTTGTCCGCTTGTTGTCTTTTGACATGAGCCGGACAACCCCAAATTCTGAGATGACTCAGACTTGGTTTCTTACCATGCCATATCTCATACGGTGTGGTAGGAACGGTTTTAGAGGGAACCCTATTCAGTAGATAAATTGAAGTTAATAATGAATGTCCCCAAAGAAAATCAGGGAGGTCTGTGAAGCTCATCATGGATCGAACCATATCCAATAGAGTCCGATTTCTCCGTTCTGAAACCCCGTTGAGTTGAGGTGTTCCTGGTGGAGTCCATTGAGAGACTATGCCATTTTTCTTAAGATAGTCTAGGAATTTCCGGCTAAGGTATTCACCTCCTCGATCTGATCGAAGAACCTTAATGGGTTTTTCAGTTTATTTTTCTACTTCATGTCTGAATTCTTTGAACTTTTCAAAAGCTTCAGACTTGTGTCTCATAAGATACACATACCCATACCTAGACAGATCATCGGTAAAGGTAATGAAGTAGACAAAATTGCCTCTAGCCGGCACATCAAATGGGCCGCACACATCTGTATGTACTAGGGCAAGGAGATCTGTGGCCCTTTCCCCATGTCCAACAAAAGGGAGTTTAGTCATTTTGCCTTGAAGACAAGATTCACAAGTTGGATATGACTCGAAAGTCAATGGACTCAATAGCCCATTTTTCTCCAATTTGTTGATCCTATCTTCTGCTATATGACCTAATCTCAGGTGCCATAGATATCTATCATTTGGACTATCCCTAGGTCGTTTGGCATTCACGTTTTGCTCGATAGTTAGAATAGGTACATCAATATGTAGCTGATAAAGACCATTAATAAGGAAACCATTTGCAATTTTATTTCTTTCATAAAGAATGTTACAATGGTCCTTAAAGAAGGTAATCACATAGCCTTCTTGTGCTAAGCATGAAACAGAAATCAAATTCCTGCTAGCTGCAGGCACATAATAACAGTCTTTCAAAACTAAGTCTAAACCAGATGGTAATCGAAGAGGGTATGTTCCCACGGCTACTGCAGCAACTCTTGCTCCATTACGGATGCGTAGGATCATGTCTCCATCCCTCAGCCTCCTGCTATCCTCAAGACCCTGCATGGAAGTGCACAGATGAGCACTAGAACCAGAGTCAAGCACCCAACTGGATGCAGAAGAAACCGTAAGGTTAGACTCAATAACGAGCATACCTCCAGAAGGACCTTCCTTCTTGTTCTTCAGGGTGGCCAGGTAAGTAGGGCAGTTCCGCTTCCAATGGCCGTCGCTGTTGCAATGGAAACACTTTTCCTTTGACATCGGCCTTTTTCTTCGGCTCTGCCTTCTTCTTCTTTGCTCCTTCCACCTTCTGCTTTTTCACAGACTTCTTTTTCTTTCCATAAGACTTTCTTTTGGAAGAAGTCCATTCCATAGCAAGAACTGAGCCTTTAGAACCTTTCATAGAAAGCTCAGCGGTAACCAGCATATTCATTAATTCGGCCAAGGAAATTTTGAAGTTTATGCATGTGGTAATTCATGATGAATTGCCCATATGCATCAGTCAAGGATTGCAGAATAATATCGTTCTGCAGATCCAAGTCTAACTTCACACCGAGCTTCTCAAGCTCTTCCATGTCCTTGATCATTCATCAGACAGTGATCTTGGACTGACTGCCCATCACGCATCTTAGCCTTAAAAAGTCATTTCGTGACTTGATATTTGGCTGCGCGACTCTGTTCACCAAACATCTCCTGCAGGTGAGCCAACATTTGGCGAGCAGTCCCGATATCTTCATGTTGGCGCTGGAGCTCATCAGACATCGAGCCCAACATGTAATATCTGGCCTTATTATCTTCGTCTATCCATTTTTCCAGAGATGCTCTCTGTTCAAGTGGATGGACGGGCTGGTAAGGTGGGAGGGTCCTGGTCCAATACATGGGTTAACTTCTCAGAACCCAAAATAATTTTGTAGTTTCTGAGCCAATCTTTATAATTGGGTCCGGTCAGTCTATGTGTGTCCAGGATACGTGCTAATGGGTTGGACGCAGACATTTTTCTGTAGAGAGTCAAAGATTCTAGTTAGATACTGTAATTATGACTTGACCAATTTATTTAAGGATTTTATTTTTAAATAAATTAGCTTCCACTATTTTCTCGGATCCCTACACTCCCTCTGTAGAGATGCAAAAATCTTCATGATTAATGATTTCTAGTGGGTGGTGCGGTCTCACCAACTGACTCATCACCTCACCTAACAGTTATTGGTGATGGGTTAGCCAATGAGTGAACAACTCTTGTTCAATGATTCTCTAATCATGGTGCACCCAAACTTGGATCTCTAATTCATGAATCTCACCGTATCCAGAATATTGATCCACTCCTTAGTTAAGTCAGACCCACCATTTGCATAGACTGGATTCCTAATTGAGTCTCTCACCGTATCCGAAATATTGAGCCCAACTCATCCTCCAGCCCATAGCATCCAATGCCTAATAGACATGGTTGCATCTTTTCGGTGCAACTGAGCCACTGTATCCAGTCGAGAACAATCAACCCCGGGAAGGGCCCGCACATCTACAATGGTGGAAGACCTCAGACTTAATCTTTTCTTAGGGAGAATTGATTCAGGTCTCATTAAACTAGACTTGTCATAGTCATAACAATTATGACTAACCTAGTGGCATGGGTTAGCTCGGATTATTGACCACCTCAGATCAGAACTGTGTCAACAGATATGGCCAGGTAAGTGAGACCGGTGGAAGGAATATGCCATTAACTCGTACAAGAATGCATTCAGGTCGAGTAGCTTCCAATTAAAAACCAGTCGGTCGTATGTGCCAAACTTACCTTAGACACCAAATTGTTGAGTCAGAACCAATTGGGTTAGCCTACAATCCAGACTCTAACCTCTGAGCCTAATTAGGTCTTGCTTGATCGTGACTCGATCTTGACCCAGACTTAATCCTATTAGGCTGGTCAATTTAAGCATTGTTGATCCCATCTAACCAACTCTTGATTCGGTTTGATCAACCGCTTAGACCTAATTGAGCTACCCAAGCCCGAACCCAGTATTATGAATATGTCTTAGATCTAAAATTCTCAATTTTAGACCTAATTAATATTCCATAATCTTAATTTCTTAATTAAGTAGGGTTCATAAACAAAATATGCACAATAAATCCTAGGGTTTCAGGATCTAGGGTTTTGCAGAAAGTAAGTTTTGGATTTCTGATTAAGGACGAACACGCAGCACCCCTACACATCATAAGAACACCCCATCGAATGGGAAGAGAGGGCCTTTAAACCCTTCTTCATTCTTATGACCGGACGGCCAAGAGGAACGCCTTAATCAGGAACATGCAATACTACAAAACAGTTTTAGATCTATATCATATATCTCATATACAAATTAGATCTAATCATGGCATATTTTGCATACATCTCATGTATCAAATCATGCATATTTTTAGATCTAAATTATCTCATAATAATCTAAAAAATTAGATTTAAATTGATCTAATCAAAATAAATTCTAATCTAGATAATTATGTAGAACTATTCTACAACTAGTCTAGACATGCATCAATCATATCTCATATGATATTTAAAATTAAATAATTTTTATTTACTATTTTTTAGATGTTATTATAATAATTATAATATCAAAAAATAGTAAATAAATAGATCTAAAATATGATTTAATCAAATTAAATTAAAAACATGCAAGACTATTCTATAGAACTATTCTATTTTAGAACTAGTCATGCATATTTTCTAATCTTAGATCCAAATCATTTAATTTTAATTTTTTTCTAATTTTAGATCTGATCACATCTCATGTGACATCTAAAATCACTTATTTTTTAATTAAAATAAATTTAAAATTAGATCTAAATACTTTTAGAACCTTGGCTCTGATACCAGTTGAAGGAAAAATCCTGATTTTTCGGACCAGGTTCGTTCAGATCTGATCAGATCAAGAGATATATTTCAAAATTTTTTTCTTTGATCTAGATTAGATCTAAGATATTTTAGATCTGATTATTATTATTTTAAAAATTAAAATAAAATTAGATAAATTAAATCAAATTTAATTTACCTTGATGTGGGTAATCCTATTACCCTTGATGATCCTGTAAGCAGCGGAAGGTTCTGGAT